>CANHQG010000440.1:0-24134 GCA_947462335.1 Harmothoe impar
CCACAGGGCCCAAACGGACCGAACCTGGTGATCATATGATATTAGGGACGTTTAGCAAACCCGACGTAGCTCATTAAACGCAGACGTACTAGTGCTAAAGGGATAGGCTACGTCTGCGTTTAATGAGCTTTTACGTGGTTGCTAAAGGTCCCTAATGATGAATCACCGTTAAATGACAACGGGATAGTACTGTACAGTTTACGGGGAACAGGAGAATATGGTGATCGTAAAAAAGCTGTGAGAACCTGGCATTTATTTCTTCCAGTGAATTACTGACATTTTACGGGATATTTCTAAGAGTGCAATTTTTCACCCCAAGAAGGGGGTGGGGCAGATGAGGCAAAATTCATACAACCCATCTGGATCAGAGGGGCAGGGTAGGATCTCAATGAATGGTCAGGCTCCCGTGCTTCTCCAGGTGGCTTGTTGGTCTAGGGGTATGATTCTCGCTTTGGGTGCGAGAGGTCCCGGGTTCAAATCCCGGACAAGCCCAGGTACTTTTGGTTTAGACTCCCAGTCCGAGCATAAAATTAAAGGTCATGATGCATTGATGGACAATGTGGCCCTAAAAGGATTAATTAGGGGAAACTCATCATGGTGTGAGCTTTACCTCTCGCCATAGGGTAAAGGCACTCTGACTCGGACAGATACCTTGAGTCGGACACCATTGGCTTTGAATTACATAATTGATAAACACATGTAACTGTGGTCCATTATTCCCATTAATATAGTGTGTTGAATACCTAGGTCAGTTAATTGCATACATGACTAAATGTTGAATGAACAACTTATCTGATTGGGGACCAATATTACACAATTGGGATCTATAAATAGAAATAAAAAACAGTTTCAAAAACATAATATGATATTTTCTCCACAAGAATATTGCATTTACTGTCAAGCATACCCATCAATCCAATAAAATAACAAGTGTCCGACTCCAGTATCATCTCTGCCATGAAGTGTCCAACTTTAGGTGTAGTTCAACCTTTTGAAATCAAGATTTTAGATACATTTATTCATATTCATATATATGAGAGAATTCATTGTGATCTCATCAGGAATATAACCTATATAGATAATGTGTCCAATGGGGTAACCTATCTTTACCCTATATTTCTTTTTTAGAATTTATTCATTCCTCGGATTGAGAAAAAGAGATATGCATGAACATAGCACTAGTGAGTGAATCGCCAGGGCTGCATTCATGTAATATGCTGACCCTATGGCCTGACACGCTCTTACAGGGTCGGTATGATGCATGCATGCTGCAGTGCTGAGTTAGTCGCCAGGCCTGCATTCATACATCATGATGACCAAGGTCATTAAAGCAGTATGCGACCACCAATGCAACCCATAAAGCGGCATAATCACCGAGCGTGTCCCACTCACATTCACTGTTCTAGTCTACTATGTGGTTATGTGTGAGTGGTGGCATTGTCCCTTTAATGATTATAACACTACGCCCACACACTGTGGTATGGGCAGTACACATATATCATATAATCCATGTATATTTCTGTCTGCCATGTGTGTCAATCACTTATACCACACAACCTCCCCCACCCCCTCTGGGCAACAAATAGAAAGGTTGGTTTCTGGTAACATCCCTGCAAACAAAATCTCAAGCGGAACTCATGCTATCCTCTTTTTTAGAACGTCTTTTGAACATTTTTGGAAATTTTCTTGTGTCATATTCTGTGTCATTTCTTGTAGTAAAACTCATGAAATACAGGTCTTCATTCTACTTGTGGACTTTCTGGTTATTTGCCTAAGTAAAACTCAGGTTATACACATTACCATTGAACATGGCACTAGGAATGTTCACTGTTCTTGAGAATCTCCCATGTATACCCGTGTCTCTCTAGTGCATACAGTTTGTGCGCTTCTGGGTAAATGTGAATGTTTCTAACTTGTGTGATTCTTGAGTTCTGTTTGGAGGGGTAGGACGATCCGGTACTGTTTTACTGGACCCGGTCAGGGGACCGGAAACAAACCTTTTTCTTTTGGCCTTACTATTGACTGCTTCCCACAGCTGTCACTACTCCCAATGTACCCGTACCCTACCTTACAGTTTATATAATACGGCTGTGTCATTGCTTTAAACAAATAATCCAGCTACACGCCTACCATAAAACCTCGCGTATAAGCCTAACTCGTGTATAAGCCACACCGACTCTGGGCTGATCCTATAAGCCGCACCAGAAATCTGATTCTGGTGACTTTTAGTACTGTACCATAGTAGCAAAAATTCATGCATAAGCCGCACCCTGACCATGGGCTGATGCTATAAGCCGCACCGCCAATCTGACTCACGTACTAACCGTGGCTTATACGCGAGGTTTTACAGTAATTGGTTTAAACAAATAATTGCTTCCCCATCGGATGGGTTCTATAGGCTAGTGAGCTGCTCCATAAAGGTAAAATATATACACAAAGGACCATGGCTTTTGGCCTGTTGATTGGTTATTGGTCCATGTTGAATGCAGTTCTGGTGAGTAACTCAACAGTGTTGCATTCAAGTATCATGCCTACCCAATGGAGCTGATACACTCACAAAGGGTCCACATGATGCTCGAATGCAGCAGAGGCATAGCTCAGTAAAGGTCTGTGCAGACTCTGGGACATGCTCCCAGCCTACACTCAGCCCAATATGGGACATGCTCCCAGCCTACACCCAGCCCAATATGGGACATGCTCCCAGCCTACACTCAGCCCAATATGGGATATGCTCCCAGCCTACATCAAGCCCAATATGAGACATGCTCCCAGCCTACATCAATCCCAATATGAGACATGCTCCCAGCATACACCCAACCCAATGTAAGATATGCTCCCAGCCTACACTCAGGTATTGACTATGACAGGTATCTATGGTTACCTGGCGGTGTCTCACCTGATGCCACAGGTGTGAGCTAGGGGTGTGTGTGTGTGTGTGTGTGTGTAGGTGTGTGTGTGTGTGTGTGTGTGTGTGTGTGTGTGTGGGTGTGGGTGTGTGTGTGTGGGGGGGGGGGGTGAGGCGGAGGCGGCTCAGTAGGATCCATACATTGTAGATGCGGGCGTGGATCATTGTTTAAGCACCAGCTCAGAGACCCGTCCTTATAAGGCATATGGGGTAAGGTATACTAGAGAGAGGGAGGGAGAGAGACAAAGAGAGACAGGAAGAGAAGCAGAGACAGAGAGAGCGAGACACACACACACACAGAAACAGGCAGACAGAGAGAGGGCAGAGGGAGGCAGAGAGAAAGAGAGAGAAACACACAGGCAGACAGACAGACAGGCATAGAGATAATCAGAGATAGACAGAGAGGGATAGACAGAGACAGACAGACAGACAGACAGACAAAGAGGGAAAGCGAGAGACACACACACATAAACACTGAAGACAGACAAACAGAGACAGGGATACAACACCAGATAGAGACAGCGACAGACATTGACACAGATATAGAGCAACACTAGCAACCCTGGCGAGTTACTCACCAGGGCTGCATTTTGCATCACGACAAGAAATAGTCATAATGCATTAAAGCATGAAGCTGCCATAACACCCATGCAGCTACAGGCTACGAGGCGGGGAGAGCGGGGAGAGTGGGTGCGGAGTGCAAGACGCCAGCCTCCTCCTCTATCCTCACCGTCTCCTCAAGGAATTCACAGAATCCTAAACAGCTCTGTATGTAGGTGCCATGTGCTGGGGGTGTGGGGGGGGGGGGGGGGGGGGGGGGGAGGGGGGGGGAGGGGGGGTGGGGGGGAGGGGGAGGTGGGTGGGGGAGTGGGGGCGACCCCTCGGCAGCAGCAGCAGCAGTAACAGCAGCAGCGGCTTTCTCTCCGCTCATAGGCCGGCCGCAGCGCTCGGGTGTAAATAGGAATGATGAACAGATAAACGACAGATTGCGTTTTATTTGGTGGCCGCGCGTTATGGCGGATGCGTTACAGTGTCCGCGCTGTCCTTATTTTATAACCTGACTAGAGGCGGAGAGACAACGCACCCATGAGGTATTGGAATGAAATAGAATTATCTTCTTAAGAACTCATTCTAGATATAATATTTACAGCAGGCATATCTTGAATCCTAACATTCTCATGATACACTTTGGGAGTGTATCAACACTGTAGGCTCAGCCTGATGCATGAATGCAACCCTAGCGAATCAATCACCAGGCCTGCATTAATACATCATAGAAGCATTAAAACATCATGCAGCTCATTGGTTTACAGTCAGCTGACTGCGTCTACCAACCGCTGGGGGTTAAATTTTATAATTTTTACCAGGATGTGTGGTCATGGGTCTGAATACCAGACCCATATAGGCATATGCTTATTTCTAGAAAAATGACCCATATTGGCGTAACCATGCTGAAAATATACCCATATGGGAACATTACGTAACAAGGTCCAGACATAACAATGACAAACTTACCAATTAGCACTTTCAAACAATCAGAAAAGCCAATAAAAAGGGCCAAACTAACCAATTAATCCCCAAAATGCTGTATAAACTCAAGGATGACTTCACACAGGCAGTGAGCATCTCTCCTTTTTAGGCTTTTTAGCTGACCCCTGAAAAAACATACCCATATAGGCAGACGCCACCTCCCTCCCTAAAGGCTAAAAAAGCACTCATTTCCGGACATATTATGACCACACCTCCCGGTATGTTTGGGGCAGAGTTGACCCCCCGGGCTAGCAACACAGGTTATATGTTACTGGTTACGAACATATTCATTTATATGTGGCCTATGCATTGGTAAATTGGCAATGATGCTACTTATAGGCAAAAACCAACCTGTCTGAATCCCCGCCATCCTCTCACTGTTATCACATCCCTTCTGTCACTCATCTGCTACCCTCTCCTCCTTCTTTCCTTTACTTATAGCTCCACTCTCCTCCCCCCCACCTTCCCTAGCTGCCCCTCTTCCCTCTCTCCTTCCCTCCTTTCTTCCTCCTCCCCTCCTGCCACCCTCCCCACCACCCTCCCTCCCTCATTCCCTCCCTCTTTCCCTCCATTCTTCCTTCCCTCTTTCCCTCCCTCTTTCCCTCCCTCTTTCCCTCTCTCCTTCCCTCCCTCTTTCCCTCCATCCTTCCCTCCCTCTTTCCCTCCATCCTGCCCTCCCTCTTTCCCTCTCTCCTTCCCTCCCTCATTCCCTCCTTCTTTCCCTCTCTCCTTCCCTCCCTCTTTTCCTCCATCCTTCCCTCCCTCTTTCCCTCTCTCCTTCTCACCCTATTTCCCTCCCTCATTCCCTCTCTCTTTCCCTCTCTCCTTCTCTCCCTCTTTCCCTCTCTCCTTCCCTCCCTCTTTCCCTCCCTCATTCCCTCCCTCTTTCCCTCTCTCCTTCTCTCCCTCTTTCCCTTTCTCCTTCCCTCCCTCTTTCCCTCTCTCCTTCCCTCCCTCTTTCCCTCCATCCTTCCCTCCCTCTTTCCCTCCATTCTTCCCTCCCTCTTCCCCTCCCTCATTCCCTCCCTCTTTCCCTCTCTCATTCCCTCCCTCTTTCCCTCCATCCTTCCCTCCATCTTTCCCTCTCTCCTTCCCTCCCTATTTCCCTCACTCATTCCCTCCCTCTTTCCCTCTCTCCTTCCCTCCCTCTTTCTCTCCATCCTTCCCTCCATCTTTCCCTCGATCCTTCCCTCCCTCTTTCCCTCCCTCTTTCACTCGATCCTTCCCTCCCTCTTTCCCTCCATCCTTCCCTCCCTCTTTCCCTCTCTCCTTCCCTCATTCTTTCCCTCTCTCCTTCCCTCCCTCTCTCCCTCTCTCCTTCCCTCCCTCTTTCCCTCTCTCCTTGCCTCCCTCTTTCCCTCTGTCCTTCACTCCATTTTTCCCTCCATCCTTACCTCCCTCTTTCCCTCTCTCCTTCCCTCCCTATTTCCCTCCCTCATTCCCTCCCTCTTTCCCTCTCTCCTTCCCTCCCTCTTTCCCTCCATCCTTCCCTCCATCTTTCCCTCTCTCCTTCCCTCCCTCTTTCCCTCTCTCCTTCCCTCCCTCTTTCACTCTCTCCTTCCATCCCTCTTTCCCTCCATCCTTCCCTCCCTCTTTCCCTCTCTCCTTCCCTCTCTCTTTCCCTCTCTCCTTCCCTCCCTCTTTCCCTCTCTCCTTCCCTCCCTCTTTCCCTCTCTCCTTCCCTCCCTCTTTCCCACTCTCCTTCACTCCATTTGTCTCTCCATCCTTCCCTCCCTCTTTCCC
This sequence comes from Harmothoe impar, assembly GCA_947462335.1. Classification (NCBI taxonomy): domain Eukaryota; kingdom Metazoa; phylum Annelida; class Polychaeta; order Phyllodocida; family Polynoidae; genus Harmothoe; species Harmothoe impar. The sequence continues at coordinate 6,179 of CANHQG010000440.1, forward strand.
TCTCTCCTTCCCTCCCTCTTTCCCTCTCTCATTCCCTCCCTCTTCCCCTCTCTCCTTCTCTCCCTCTTTCCCTCTCTCCTTCCCCCCCTCTTTCCCTCCCTCATTCCCTCCCTCTTTCCCTCTCTCCTTCCCTCCCTCTTTCCCTCTCTCCTTCCCTCCCTCTTTCCCTCTCTCCTTCCCTCCCTCATTCTCTCCATCCTTCCCTCCCTCTTTCCCTCTCTCCTTCGCTCCCTCTTTCCCTCTCTCCTTCTCTCCCTCTTTCCCTCCATCCTTCCCTCCCTCTTTCCCTCTCTCCTTCACTCCCTCTTTCCCTCTCTCCTTCCCTCCATCCTTCCCTTTCTCCTTCCCTCCCTCTTTCCCTCCATCCTTCTCTCCCTACGACCACAGTGAATCAATTGCCAGGCCTGCATTAAAACAGCCCATGAAGGGTGAAGATGTTGACCTAGAGGAGGAAGATGCTATCGCCTTGTTCTGACCATGGCCGGGAACGAGCGACAGCCGCCAATCAAGGACATATTGTCAACAGAGCCACCTCCATCCCCACCTTCCACTCCCAAGACTACAGTGCACTGGGAGCGGGGAGGGAGGGGAGGCAAGAGGGTAGGATGTAGGGAGGGAGGGTGGCAGCATAGAGAAAGGGAAGGAGGGAGGTAAGGAAGGAGGGAGGGGTGGCAAGAGGGAAGGAGGGACGGTGGCAGGATAGTGAACAGGAGGGAAGGAGGGAAGGAAGGGAAGAAAGGAAGGAGCAAGGGAGGAAAGGAGTGAGGGAAGGAGGGAAGGGAAGATGGACTGAGGGAGGGAGGGAGGGAGAGAAGGAGGGAGGGAGGGAAATAATAAGGGAAGGAGGGAGCTGTGGCAGGATAGAAGAAGGGAGGGAGGGCAGGAAAGAAGGGAAGGAAAGGAGGGAAGGAGCGAGGGAGGGGTGACAGGAGGGAAAGAGGGAGGGAAGGAGGGATGGAAAGATGGAAAAAAGTGGTTACTACCCCTGTGTCGGCCTGCAGTGCACTCTCTTGAAAAAATAACTACCGTAAAACCTCACGTATAAGCCGCGGCTAGTACACGAATCAGCTCGCTGGTGCGGCTTATAGGATCTGCCCATATTCGGGGTACGAGTTTTTTGCTGCTATGGTACAGTACTAAAAGGCACCACAATCAGATCGCTAGTCCAGGTACGGCTGATACTCGAATTAGGCTTATACGCGAGGTTTTACGGTAGGTACAGGCATAGGCTTAGAGCCATGACTATGTTATTGCCTTGTGGAAGATTGAATTCCCAATAATGAGACTGATGTTGTAGTCCTGGTTAAATGGTGGTCAGCTGTTTAACTGTAGTCATTGTGGGTTTCTAATCTTAATTATTCATCTCTGCGAAAAATGAATTAACATGAGTCCAAAAAGGCCAAAGTGTTGTTTTGTGGTCCAAGAGGTGAATCTAGGACTCTAGTTACCCCTTGGTATAGTCAAGGCCGGAGAATTGGGCGAAGCCGCCAAAGAAAAAGTTAATTGTTAAAACGGTAGGGGGTCATTAGATGAGTGTAACATTCTCAACAGGGGAGCATCCCTAAGTGTCTAGTGGTCAGCTTTATCACCTCCAGGGTTCTATCACCATCATAAATGACCACCCCAAACTCCAGGGTGTGCCCTTAAATCCTCAGAAGTGGTATATCAATACTATAACCTTAATCCCATTTTGAAGGTCTTGATAAACTAATATTGTAAGATGGTATCGAATGGTAATATGGTAACACCTATCAAGGGGCATTATGACCTCTTAGTGGGGAGTTTCATCAAATTCTCCAGTCTTGACGATACTGAATCTGGGACCTGCTGGCGAGTCCGACAAATGGCTTTCTTAATGAGCTCACAGCTGGATAGGATAGCCCATGTCTTTGGGAGATAAACAGGGCAATAACATTTGGGGTGGGACTGGTGCTATCTTCAAGGGTTTCCACTGTGAGTTGTAAAAGTGGTGGTAAATGTGGTAACCAAGAGAATGCAAAGTTTATTGATAGTGCCTGTAAATGACACTTAGGGTAGGTGTTGTCTATATCTTAATTGATATTACCAATGTGGACCATAATGACCTCACAGTTGGGAGGCTCGCCAGCAGGTCCCAGATTCAGTATATACCCCTTTGCTTCAACAATCAATTACAGTACATGTAATTGCCTGTTAATGGTGGAGTATTGGGCAGGGCTAAGGTTAACAGTGGCAGCTATAGACTGGGTCTGTTAGCTGCTGGTACTGCTCCCTCCTACTGCTGCTGGTAGCATGAGATGGAGGAGGGCTGCTGGGGGTGGGGGGGGGGACATTCTGCAGCGGAGGAGTCACCAGAAGGCCTCTCGGAGGGGTTAAAATCTCCAGCATAGGCATCACTCACCAAACAGATTCGCCGTCATAATCCAGTTGCAGAAATCAACATTTACATTATCCACCAGTGGATAAAGATGGCTGTATGCATACAGAGAGGTAATTGAGCTTAACAGGTGGTGCCGTCTCTCGTCACAGAACCGGACGGGTGGGTGGGTAGCGGCAGCACACATGAGGCGCGTGTGTGTGCGTGCATGTGTCATGTGTGCGCCTGTTGAGGAGGGTGAACTCGGTTAACGTCAGGGAAAAAGAGCATACAGGATACAACAGATTGGCGAGCAGCTCCATTCCGCGATCGAGCAGCTCAGATGTTGTTGCTGCTGGCTGCAGTTAACAGCCTATGTATGAGGCCCTCACATTGCCAACTGGGCTCATACTGGGCTCAGATTGGGCTCAGATTGGGCTGTAAACTAGGGTCATACTGTACTGGGCCCATAATGGACATATTGGTGAGCAGCTCCATTCTGCCATGGAGCAGCTCAGTTGTTGTTGCTGCTGGCTGCAGTTAAATGCCTATGTATGAAGCCCTCACATTGCCACCTGGGCTCATACTGGGCTCAGATTGGGCTCAGATTGGGCTGTATACAGGGATCATACTGGACAGACTGTACTGGGCCCATACTGGACAGATTAGTGAGCAGTTCCATTCCGCCATGGAGCAGCTCAGTTATTGTTGCTGCTGGCTGCATTAACTGCCTATGTATGAGGCCCTCACATTGCCAACTGGGCTCATACTGGGCTCAGATTGGGCTCAGATTGGGCTGTAAACTAGGGGCATACTGGACAGGCTGTACTGGGCCCATACTGGATAGATTAGTGAGCAGCTCCATTCCGCCATAGAACAGCTCAGTGTTGTTGCTGCTGGCTGCATTAACAGCCTATGTATGAGGCCCTCACATTTCCAACTGGGCTCATACTGGGCTCAGATTGGGCTCAGATCGGGCTCAGATTGTGCTCAGATTGGGCTCAGATTGGGCTGTAGACTAGGGTCATACTTGACAAACTGTCCTGGGCCCAGACTGGACATTTTAGTGAGCAGCTCCATTCTGCCATGGAACAGCTCAGGTTGCCAACTGGGCTCATACTGGGCTCCGATTGGGCTCACTATGGGCTGTAATTTTGAGATTTCTTTTTCGCAGGGAAAGTGTGACAGGGGAGGGAGGCTATTAACAAGGGGCCATATTTGTGTGCCGTAATTTATGGATAGCCCCTTGACAGAGATATCTCTGTTGGTATTATTGACCGAGCTTCCCACAGGGCCATTTTAAGTAATCCAATGGTTATAGGAAGTGATCTGATTGTATTGGGCTTAACCCATTGAACCCTTGCCTACTGATCTTATGGGTAAGACCCTTAGTCACTATGGTACATTCATTGATGTACTATTAGCGAGTAGCTCAGCATTCATGCATCATGCCAACTATACAAGGTTGATACACTCCCAAAAGACCGGCATGATGCAACAATACTGCATCGGCTATATACTTACTGGCGCTGCATCAGCGCATCATGTTGAGGAGGAATTGTATAGCACAATGTGCTGGTCGTCATGATACATAAATGAAGCCCCATTGAGTAACTCGCAGGTCCCACATTTATGTTTTATGCTGTAGGGTCAGCATGGTACTTGTGTGAACCACAAGCGACTATGTGACCCCTAAAGCGTTAAAAAGTACCATTTTCAAGATTTCGTACAAGACGATGCATGGGATATTTTATGTGTACACTGTCAGAAGTTAGTGTAGCGGCACAGTGAGTTACGCTGTAAATCTACAGTATAACTCACTATGCAGCTACACTAACTTCTGACCGTGTACTATTAATCTAAAGAAAATAATAAATTAGTATAATGTGCTTTACTGCTAAGAACATTTACAGAACTACCCATTAGTTGATCCTGATGAATGAGTCACGTAGTGAGTGGTGTTACCCTGGGGTAGATGGAAACATCGCTCTTCCTCGGAAGAGCGATGGCAATCACAGACAGTAAAACTGGGAGAATGGAAGTTTGTCATCAGATTCCAGGGAACCAGGTCAGAACACAGGGCCTTTAGTTAGCTTGTGTATTTCTCTGATATCTTAGCTCTAGAACCCACCTATTTGTTGTCATATATGTCATCCTGGAAATATCTGGAAACACATACATTTTGATTTACAATATTGCAAGTCTGTAGAAGGTGGCCATGTTGTCAATAAACTACAGTCCTGCTACCTATTGTTTTTTTCATATGTGTTTGTAAGGCAAGGTGGCTGTAGCTAGTTGCTGGTCAGACTAGCCAATCAGGTGTGTCATATGATCCAAACAATAATAGTTGTGACCTAATTACTATGTAAATTAAGGTCAAGGCACAGGAAGTACAGGTTGAAGACACCAAAATATGGAGGAGTGTTCCTGGCAAAGCTACATGTGAGCATGAATGTAATCAGAATGTAGGATATAAAACCAGCTGTAAATTACAAAAGTAAGTGGGACATCTTCATGAAGGTCAAGTCAATACAGGGAACTTCTATTATTATTTGGCAGTCCCATTCATTTCCCAAAGCCTAGTCTCAAACTTCAGACACTTCATTTCAATAGGCTTCAATTGCTGAGTCTATGACTGCGTCATGGCATGATCATGGACGAGGTTAGCTGAGTAACCCTGGGGTTGTCACGAGGTAAGGCCGAGTTGTATCACTCAGCAACGACCAATAAGGAGGCGGGGATCACCGATTGACTGGCCCTCTCTATTGACCTGTTAACCATTTAATGACGGCATAATTGCATCAAATGAAGTCCATAATGTTAAAAAAAAACACGTCCATAACAAAAAAAATCTGTAACGTAAATTTCGTTTCGTAACAGCCTCTTGAAAAACCACAATATTGTTTTGTAACACCCTCTTTTTGTGCTATGGTTTTACGTTGCGTTTTGTAATAGCCCTCCGCAGTAGAAAACACTGTTGCTTTACAAGTGTTATAAAAGGACGTATTCTTAGTCTCACTATTTACAGTGTAGCACATTAAAACAATTCGCTGCCCTTACGGGGTTAACCCCGCTCCTTACCCACTCACCCATTCCGCTCATGAATCCCTAACTCAATCTGTCCATCCATTCATCCCTCCCCTATCACACCGCCATAAGCACCCCCTCCCCCTCCCCTCCCCCCCCTCCGCCTCCCTACACTGAAAATCCATAGGTTGAAAGGGTTAGTCAGTACAGACTAACCTAGGTTGGTCATATGAGTGTTAGTCATAATGGCAAAGTTATATTCAAAAATGACCGAGGGGTCAGTCAGTAGTGGCTAACCTAAGTCCATCATTGGTGTGTTGTATTTGTATACCACTAGTTGGTGCCAGCTGTGATGACCACTCTGTGGCTCCCCCTGGAAAAAAAGACTAAGGTGGGTTGGTCAGTAGTGACCAACCTGACAATAATAACTAAGCTAGGTTGGTCGTATAGGGAGCCAAAAAATTACTAACTAGGTTAGGCACTAGTGACTGAGAGATTGGTCGTATAGGGAGCCTAGGAATATCAGTGTACCAGCCTCGACACAAGGCAATCAAATCCCCATCCCGCCCCACCATCAGCTGGTGGCCACCTAGTGGCAGATCATAGCCTATTAACAACGAGTAATTAGCCGCTAATCAATAGGATGGTTAGCGTAGTGACCTACCGTGGGTGTGGGGTGCTCCTGCTGCTGCTGGCTGGAGGCTGGAGGCTGGATGGTGGTGTGATGGAGTAAGGGGTGGTGGTGGTGGGGAGTGGTGGTGTAGGTATGCAGCTGGTCACTGTCCTCCTGGTGTCTTATTCCTGGTCCTCCTGAGGCTCCTCTAGGTATGATGTCCTGGGGGAGTCCTGGGGGGAGTCCTGGGGAGTTCTGGGGGAGTCCTGAGGGAGTCCTGGGGGTATCTTATCCCTGTCTTGCTTCTGGGGGAATGATGTCCTGGGGGAGTCCTGGGGAGTCCTACGGAAGTCCTGGGGGAGTCCTAGGGGAGTCCTGGGGGAGTCCTGGGGGTGTCCTCCCAGTTGTAGCACACTGTTAGAAGTTAATGTAGCTGGGCAGTAGAATCTGCTGTATTTTCACAGTATATATATACTGCAATATCAGTGTACATGGGCAGTAGAATGTATGCACTGTTGGTTTACAGTGTTATAAAAGACCTATTTTTGGTTTAACTATTCACAGTGCAGAATAGGGCTGGTTGTTACGACCAGCAATCACTGGGAGACAATAGGAGACAATGCGAGGCAATGCGAGGCAATGCGAGACAATGCGAGGCAATGCGAGGCAATGTGAGGTAATGCGAGGCAATGCGAGGCAATGCGAGGCAATGCGAGGCAATGCGAGGCAATGCGAGGTAATGCGAGGCAAAACGAGGCAATGCGAGGCAATGCGAGGCAATGCGAGGCAATGCGAGGCAATGCGAGGCAATGCGAGGCAATGCGAGGCAATGCGAGGCAACAGGAGGCTATAAATGAATCAATAGGAGCAGTACCACAAGGAGGCAATAGGAGCAATGGTAAATCTCCAACACACAGCTATTATAGCTATCAGCAGATCGTGCTACACAACACTGCCCCTGCTGCTGCTGCTGCTGCTGCTGCTGCTGCTGCTGCTGCCGTGATCCCTGTAGTGTGTATGTACGGCGGCAGTGGTGTGGGTATAGGGCTCTCTATTATTGCTCTCCCGCGGGGATTATAGCTCACTGCCGCTCTATGCCTGCCTGCCTGTTACAGTGTATCTATTTAACTGATCCAGTTAGACCTTATTGTGGCTGTCCTATCCTATCCTCTGCTCTCCAGGGTGGCTTATCCTTAATGGTAGTATCCCACTGCTGTCCAATCACTCAGGGTATCAGTGGCAGTGGTAGTAACTGCAATAGGGGTGTGTGGGTATTGGTAGTGATAGGTTATCCAAAGACAGCCTCCTCCTCCTTCCTCCTGCAGCAGCTACAACACTGGTCCGCTGCCTGCTGGTGCTAGTACTGCTGGTGGTGGTAAGGCGTTCCTTCAGCGTCCGCACGGCGTCTTGCCGCCACACCAGCACCTCGCTCAGGTCGGTGCCCCTGGCAGCAGTAGTGGGGGGAGGTGGGGTGGGGGGGGAGGGGGGGGGGGGAGTTCACTCAGTCAGTGAGAGGAGGAGGTTGCTAATATGATGATACAGACTGCCTGGGCCTGACACGTGATGAATTGCTGAAGCAGTGCGAAGTATGGCCACGGGTGGCGCTACTGCTGCTGCCGCCCGCCGCCATGGTCGGGGTAGTTCTGGTGGCAGACACCAGGGGTCACCGCCAGGAGACCTCAGTCAAGCCAGCCTCGAGCTCTGCAGGCCCATTACAGCCGTCATTTCTTAAGGAGATAGCTCAACCACTGATTGGTTAGCCATGGTGATAGGTCACATGACCATGAATGAGGTTGTGTATGGCCTCATGGGTTCGAATCCAACCTTGGGAAAACTTAGGTTTGTTTTTTTACATTATTTATTTGGCTTTATTTGAAGCTGGGATAGTGATAACACATATTACATATTTGGATAGGGGAAATAGTGTAATAGAGGGCCATTGTACAGATATCAAAATTACTACCCATTGTGCCACAGGTGGGACTCGAACCCATGATGTCCAGATTGATGATATCCATTACAACCCAATACTTCAGCATTCTCCCAGATAGTATACATACAGTCGGGGTCTGAGACTGCTGTCAAGCTGGCCCCAACTTGCCTCGGACGTATCCGAGCGACATCGCTGGTATCTGAGGGGTCATGATAAGCGCATCCTGGTAATCGGGGCTAACACCTCCAGATAGCCAGAGAGTGCAATCAAATCATTGTCTCCTTATCAAACTGATCCCCTTCTGTCACACCTAGAACAAAGGGAATATACTTAGGGTGATTATGACAAGGGTGCAGTATGGGTTATCAGCCTTATCAGTGGCCTTGATGAAGGGTGTGAACAGGGATGCTGATAAGGAATTCACCCATAATGCACTGCTCTCGAGTCAGGGATCTAACCACAATGCATTGCTCTGAGCCAAGATGGCGGCCCCCATAGCCTAATGCGCTAGTAGTAGGGGAGGGGCCCGGAGGATACACATTTTTATCTAGGTCAAGTAGCCTTATTTAGGTTAGTACATCATTGCTAAGTAGGTCAATGATATGCATGAGTTTAAGTAGGTCATCATATGGACATGTTTGAACATGTAGCCTCATTAATTATTCATGTCACAGTTTTAAAAGTTAATGATATACATAACATGGACATTTGGCAAGTGACCAAAGTAAAATCTCATTATTAATGCCCCATTAATTAGTCATGACACACTTAACCCCTTCACCACTGGGTTTCTGGTAACTCAATGGAATTTTATGCAATATATTGGCTTACCACGTGGAAGGGGTTAAGACATGTAGGATACAGATGGATATGAAGTTAGGCTGGATAGAGCATTATATTTTGATTAGATATTAATTGCATAGCATTATATATTGTATTTGATATGATGCCACAGTACAGTATTCAAAGGAAAAACGGTTTGTATCTGTTTGGACATGCTTGAAAGGGGCACATCATTATATATTTGGCTGCTTAAGTTTGAGACAAGTCTGAACATGTTTCACATCAAAGAGACCGAGCTGGACCCTCTATGGACATGTCTCACATCAAAGAGACACTGCTGGCGACTGTTTGGGCACTGTCACATCAAACATATACTAATGGCACCTGCTTCAAAGAGACAAATCATTATATATTCAGATGCTTTGCCAACTGAACATGTTCCCCTGATAGTCATATCATGTGCATGTATACAGAGGGGCAGCTTTGTCTATTGAATTATAAATCAAAAGTATATATTTGATAATGCTTCGATAAACCTGGTAGTGGAATCAAATGTGTATATAAGAAATTATATTAGACAGTGGTTAGTTGAGACATGTATTGACACAGATCACATCAAAGAGACGTTGCTGGCACCTGTTTAGGCACGTCACACATCTAACATATCCTGACACCTGTCCAGGTTTACATCAAAGAATTTTGGTTGGCATCTGTTTGGGTATGTCTGAGATCAAACATCTACTGATGGCATCTGTTCAGGTACACATCAAAGAGTTTTATTTGGCACTGCTTTTGGGCACATCTCACATTAACATGAGCTTGTTGGCACCACTTTGGCCACATGCTGTATCAAAGGACTTTTAAATTAGACCCTTGATTAACCTATCAATCTCTCCTTGCTGAATATTCAATAAGCCTCCTTGGCTGATAATGGGTTATTCACCTTTTGGGGCATAACAGACAGTTATTACATGATTTATCATGCATACATTTAGTATTTTTTGGTTGTTTTTTTTCTATTAAAAAAGAGCTTTGACCCACATATAAGCAGGATTTATTGAAACACTATCCATCCAGACTTCTGCACATATCAATTAGGGCAAGAAGGCAGAAGCAATGAACACTTAAACACCATGAACACATTTGTCAAGCAGCTTATATTTCTGTGAACCCTTATGTGAGTATCTTTCTTACTGTAGGTATTATTTTTGACATATATTAATGACACTTTTTAAGTATACAGAATGCTGGTTATTATTGTATACTGAGTCAGTGATGTTAAAAAATGTATGTGAGATTTTGATAGGTTCACTTCTTTATTAGAAACAGGATGAAGAAAGTTATGAAGATATGGGCATTGACCACTCAATTGATTAAACTCAGCCCCCAATTCTCACGGTTGCGCAGAATCCAGAGAGAGGTCGCTGCCCATTTCTCTCATAGTGAATGGTTAATCATGTGTCAAGAGAAGGAAGTTTGAAGGAAGCTTGAACATGTCTCCTACCCTAAAGCGGCCCTTAAAGGGTTAAGCTATGTAGAATATATATTTACATGTAGATATGGGGATATAAAGTTAGACTAACTGGAAGATTACATTTGATTAATGAAATTGTATATATATTATATTTGATATGAAGTCGCCATATGGCACACTATTCAAAGGAAACATAGTTTGTAAAAGAACTTGGTGCGCTAATCATTAATGTGTTAATTAGTCAATCATAATTGGTTGTGTCATAGGTGTATATCCTACTGTAATAAGCGTTTGATTCCTTCCAGTGAAAGTTCCCATAGCTTGAGCTATGTAAAAAATAAAATATATGTGGGGGTATGAAGTGAGACTGGATGGAGAATTATACTTGATTAGGTATTAAAGGAAATATATATTGCATGTGCTACGATGTCACCATATGGTACAGTATTCAAAGGAAAAATGGTTTGGATCTGTTTGGGCATGCTTCAAAGAGGCAGATCATAACGTATTTGGCTGCTTTAGTTTTGGACGTGTCTGGACATGTTTCACATCAAAGAGACCTGTTTGGGCACCTTGCCAGTGAATTTATGGTGGCTCATTATATATTCAGTTGTTTGCCAGCGGAACATGTAATTCTGATTGAACATGTTTGAAGCTCATTTATAATTCATGAATTGTTTCTGCTACTAGACCTTCTGAGGCATAGCAGACATTCCTCACTGAATATAATATAGGACATCTCAGGACATCATTGTTTTATTTAGAGGTTTGAAACCCATTTTTAATCCATGAAATGTTTCCAGAAGATGGTATTTGACCTATCTACTATGCTTGAGATCAACAATGATGTCCTGCTGAATATCAAATAATGGTTTTATCCCATGCTTTGAAGTTCATTTGGAATTCATAAGTGAGAGGGGGGCTCATTATATATTCAGTTGTTTGCCAGCTCAACATGTAATCCGGATGGAACATGGTTTTGTTTGGCACAAGTGATGCCAGTTTAGCCATTGATAAATCAATCAATCTCTCCTTGTTGTATATCTAATGAGGCCCCTTGGGGCATAACAGCGTTATCCTTCACCTTCTGAGGCATAGCAGACATTTTTACATGATCTATTATGCATAAGTTTGGAATTTTTCTTATGAAAAGAGCTTTGGCACAGTATATAAGCAGGATTTATTTAGACACTAACCATCCAGTCATCTTCACACATCCAGCAGAGCAAGAAGCCAAAAGCCTCATTTAAGTATAACATTGACATCAAACACCATGAACACGTTTCCTGCAACAAGTCAACCAGCTTATAATGCTGTGAACCCTTATGTGAGTATCTTTCTTACTATAAAACTGTGATCTGGATGTAGTAGCGGAGCACCAACAACCCCGTCCTTTCACCATCTTTCTTACTATAAGTTTTGTTGTTGACATATGTTAATGATACGTTTTAACTATTGGTTTATCACTATTATTTATTGAGTGAGTGATATCAAAAAGGGTATGTGATATTAATTTTCGTTTTTTAACTTTTATTAGAAACAGGAAAGCGACCTAGATGAGGTGAATCATGAAGATATGGAGGTTGACCACTCTGACAATTCAACTCAGCACCCGATTATCACGGTTGCTGGTTCCAGAAAGAGGTCACTACCCACATCTCTGATGGTGCATGATCAGTCATTGGCCAAGAGAAGGAAATTTGAAGGAAGTTTCAACATGTCTCCTACCCATACCTACCATGGAGAATGTCCTCCAACACCTCAAGCACCAAGCAGAGTGAAGAAGCAGCCCAGGTACAACTCCAGATCCGTTAGAACCACCAGAGCCAGCACCTTCTATGCAGATCTAGTGAAAAACTCACCCCAAGCCGATGTCTCAGTGAGTTCCCATGGATGTCTTTTCATGGGATCCACAAAGCAGTCAGCTGAGCCTACCAAGGTGCAAAGGCTGTTCTTTAATTTAGGACAGAATTTGTATGTTGATAGGCAACCTGGAAAGGGTGGTGACGGAGATCTTAGGCTGAGCCTATGGCATACCAACAGCATCAACAAGATGCAGAGGGCCGGATCTCGTTACAGCATTCTGCTGGATTATGATGCAATCCACCAGATTAAAAAGGAATCAGAGGACATCAAGCTGGGGCTGAGCTTGTGCGATGATGACAACTTCTTAGGGTTTGCTTTATCACTTGGCTCTATGAAGTACCTAACCATTGAGCCTGACATGTGCTTTGTCAATATAAGAAAGTGGTTTAACCCAGCACATACATATGACGAGCCAAAGCCAGACCTACGACCATGCAGGGAGGGAGTGCGTCTCACCTACGAACAATTCAAACGCTTCATTGAGTTCTTGGATACCCAGCTGCTGACAGAGTGTCCTTCCTTTGCAGAACATGTGTTCTGCTGTGATCAAGAGGACCATGACACCAACTGCTGCTGCATCTGCACCCCCCAGGGGATTTTTTTTTTTGGTTCAATGAGCTCTGAACGAACTCTTTTATTGACAAAAAACACGTTCGAGACGTGGTGTACATTTATCAATATTGAATGCAAAAAACATGTATTATGACATTGGTAGTAATATAAGCTTGTACTCGGTTTTCATGTAGACTCTTATTTTGATATTACACCGCAATTTTAATACAATCACATGGATGAACAAACAGGTAATGATTGGATGAGATAGGGTATTCAATGTAGGAGAAATAAAGAGAAGTGGATAGGACATCTTAAGGAACTACAAATAATACATTGACATCAATTTTAATACAGTATTGCTGATTCACCGCACGTTGAAACTAGCACTTGTACTCATTTTCCTGTTACTTGGATTTTACCCATACAGAGAGAGTTCCAGTGTCTGCTTGGTGAATGATGTGAAAGAAATCCTCATGACCAAGACATATTCATGTCAACATATACAATAAAAAAAAAGTGAAATAACTAAACATTAAATACTGAACTATTGAATAAAAAAAAGATTTATTCATTATTTTACCTGTTGTCTTTTTATTCATTCACTCAAACTATCAAATGCAACAGACTTTTGGAAGCAGTAAGTTATTTCGCTGTCTCATAGGCATATTGTGACTCTGTAAGAGGAGTTTGATTTTCATATAATCCCAGCCAAGACCATTTGATTCATTGGTCAATTAATCTAATTATGTCAATTATGATTATGGTCATGACATATGTGTGTAATCTAATTAGAGGGCATCAATGAATAAACTTGGCGGAAAAATCATCAATGTGTTGATTAGTCAAGCATAAGTTGTGCTGTCATAGGTGTATATTATAGTGTGTTAAGCATTTGATATGTACCAGTGAAAGTTCTAATAGCTTAAGCAAAAAAACATACAAACATACATATGCACACACACACACACACACATATATATATATATATATATATATATATATATATATATATATATATATATATGGAAATATGAAGTTGGACTGGATACAGTGATATATTTAATTAGGTTTATTAAATGAGCATACCCTGGGCATAACTTATACACACCTTGTGTCTCTGTCAATGTCATTGAATACTTGATATATGTTATCCACCCACACCTATGAGTCTGACACTAATGACGGAGGATCCCCGGTATCCTGATGGTATGCCATGACTGAGTAATAAGGAGGGATGGAGGTGCCAAATGCAACCTAAAGATGAAAAACAGTGCGAAACCCGTGTGGAAATGGCATACAACAACATTGACTGTGCCACACTCTGTAGATGAGAAGGATGACCAACGTGTTTTTTGGATCTGTTGGGACATGCTTAAAAATAAAAGGCACATCATTATATATTCTGCTGCTTGCCAACTTTGGTTGCCAAGTGAACATGTTCCTTTGGCAGGTTAAGTCATTAATCATTCCTGCTGTATATTATATGAGTGCACCCACTTTATCAATCTTTCCCTCCTAAATATCAAATGAGTCCCCTCAGGGCATTACGGCTCTATCCCTTTGCCTTTTGATGCATAGCAGACATTTCTACTCAAGTTTCACTGGATGGGGCATTACATTTGATCAGGTATTATTTACAGGAAAAAATTGTATGTGATATGTGATGATGTCACAATGTGGTTCAGTATTCAAAGGGGAAAAAAATGTTTGGATCTGTCGGGACATGCTTAAAAATAGGTCAAGTCATCAATCATTACTGCAGTAAAGGGGCTTTTAATCTTCACAGGACAGAATATTTACTTATCAAGAATCCAACAAAAATGTCCAGAGAAAAGGAAAAAAGAAAATCAGCTATAGATCCAAACTGGAAAATGGGAAGATGTGGGGTAATTAGGGAAAATAATTGTTGATATACATTTTGTTGTTTTATATTAAGTTTAAAGTGGGTATATCATATTTTGCCAAATTTTGCTAAATCCTGCATAAATGTGTTACAGAAAATGTGAAAGTGTATTATTTATGTGTTGGAGTGCATTAAAATGGTATCCACCATGGACAGTAGCAGCTCAGAAAGTGGGTCCCATGGGGTCCAACCATGGTCCTTTCTAGTGATTTTACCATGGGGCATTGAAATCGTGTATGATTTTATTCAAAAATTACCATATTTTAGGAAATAAAATCAAATTTGGACACTATTTGTGGGAATGAGGAGGAATTGAGTAGATAGGAAGTGAAGTATGGTATTTAGGAACATCCTGATTCATTATTAGGGAAATTTATTTTATTGTCCCACACACATTGGATATACTCACTTTAAGAGAGTTAAATGATTCAAGGTACATATCATCTTACCCTATATTTTTCTAACATCCTATGCTTTTAGAAGTATGGCAATATTCTTTTTTAAACCCTGATGAATAAAAGATAATAAAGTATCATTTGATTCATTTAAGTTTATGTGGAGTTTTATACATGTTTATTGCAAACTTTTTATTTACATACTATTGAATAGGAATATTGGGCAAATGGTGACAGTTATATGTAGGTTGAAGAGAAACATTATAGTATACAAAACTAACATGGGCTCGCATACTTAGCTCAAATATAGAACATGGGTGCCTCATATGGAAACCATCAGTAGGAGTACTGTGTCATATGAGATAAAATTGAGTCTATATAGACATTAATAATATTTGTATTAGACATGAATAAAATACTACATCATTGCTTAAACTTTATATGTATGGATTCATGTGAACTACCAGAAAACCAAACAGATCCAGTGATACAAAGTTTCGATTTTTATTTGTCCACTTGATACACTGATGAGTTGATTCATGATTAACTGTGATGTAAATTTGAAAAGTCTTTAGCCAGGTCAGTGTCATATGAATTAAGTAATATGTAAAAGCTTTGCAAAATGTCTGCTGACACTGAGTATCCAACTGGGATGGAAGGATCAGGTTTTGTTCCAACCTGAGCAGGTTTTATAGACAAGGATAGTTTATCATCAGAGTTTTGATATGCTTGTAAGTCCATAGGCACACCAATCCTGAAGGTGGTAAGGTGGTGATGATCTAGGACTGGAGAAGAGGTGGTTGTATAGGTGGATGTTGACCAGTCATTGTCTGTAGTCTCTGGCGATGGTGTTTCAGTTTCGACGTCCATGGTGTTCAAACTGATAGTTGGCTCAAGTGGCACACTAATACTAGTGGGCTCCAGTGGTGCATTGACAACAGGTGTGGATAAAGGTGATTCCCTGTTAGGACTGAAGGTGCATGATCCTAAGTTGGTCCTAAAGTAGTCATGAATCTGTGTGTCACTTAGTTGTAGGCATGGTGGACTAGAATAACTGAAGAGGATCTGGTCAGCATCTACTTCTGTGTTGAAAACTTGGGCGGCTCCACTGATATTGCTGTTAGCCAGCTTAGCTTCAGCAAGGTAGAGTCCTGTGGCAGACCCAGCCGGCGTAAGGCTAGGGATGTTGCAGTCCAAACCCAGTAGGGCATAGTCATCACTGGAAAGGGTATCAAATGAGATAGTCTTGCCATTAACATTTGTCACTTCGAGTCCCTTCTTATTTTTTGAACCACTTTTCGATTTGACTATGTCTCGGACACAGCTGGAAGCAACGTCTTTAAAAGCTTTAGTAGATGGCTTGTGTTTGTTTCTGAAGTGTCGCCTTAGTGCAGCCTTGGACTTGTATTCTCGGTAGCACTCGCTGCAGACAAATGCACTGTCATCTTCCATGTCATGTACCGTAGCGTAATGTTCCCTTATGGTTACTAAGGACGGGCATGGCAGATCACAGACATGACAAACATATGCCATGCTTGACATTGTCTGTTGGTGATTAGTTTAAAACAGGTGGTTAACCCGTCAGTAGGCGCAGCTGAAGTTTGAATGACCACATGTGGTTTTTCATTGTTGCCGGGTGGAAATGGCATCTCACAGAGGAGTGGAGATGTTAAGGGCATTGCTGATTGGTCTACCAGGTTTGGCTCATGCCCATTGACGCATGGGCTTACAGGTGACAAATTGTTTGTGGGAGGGCTGCTACAGGTAGACAGATACTATAACAGTCCAGATTCAAATATTGCCATGATTGTATTTGTACTTTACTATGTTATAACTTATAACTTGGTAGAGGAAGATGGATGTGTGGTTAGATTACATGCCTATGGCTCAGGAATAAGGTTTCTAGAAAAAATGATGGCTTCACTATTGTTAGATAGATTTTGTTACTTTTTTACCACTACAATATATTTCATAACTTTTATTGGTATGTTGATTATTATATCAGAGCATGATTAATTGTAATGTATAATCTGACACATTAGCGCTCAGACATTATTAATCTATAACCAGGTTTGAATATCCATCAGTTAAAGAAGATGGCAAACTGCCACATATATATGATTTTTATTAATAGAAAACAGAGAAAACATCATTCACATGTCATGGGTGTTTATTACATCAATTAGGATTACAAATTACTTTGATATTTCAGAGTTTCCAATAAACTAATATTCATCCGACTTACTAGATGCTACAGGATTGAGACACTTTCGTACATCTAAGAATCAAAACAGCTCTTTAATATATCAACTAAAAGCTGCTAACAACATTTGTTATGTAGAAGTTTATAGCTTCTTGTTCCATAATGCCCTCCATGTCACACTGATATGTCTCACTGATAGCTTTGGTTTTTGATCGTAGCTCTTCTTTCCTCTGTAGATGGATGTTATTTCCTGATTACCATTCTTACTGGTTGTGGACTTATTTTGGAGTTTTGAGAGGGTTACTGGAGCTTCTTCTTCATTGATGCTTGTTGCCTCATGTACAGTTTTGGGGGTGGTCTTTTGACATGGGCTTTGCTGTTTAACTTTTAAGTCAATGACAGGTACCCATGTGTTATATTGATCTGACCAACCTAACCAGCTGACTATAGCTTGTCACTGTTTCCATTACCTATGGTCCTGTGAGTCAGAAAGCAATGGATCTTTTATATTCCCCCGCATGGTCTCCCAATTGATTGTTGATGCAGTGGGTCTTTTATAGTCCCCAGCATTGTCTCCTCGCATGCTTGTTGATGCCACTTGCACAGTATGCTAGGGAGGAAGGCTTTACTTTGGTACCCCGCATCCCTGCACAATCTCAACCATGACTTACTGACCTACACAATAGTCCCCCGCATCCCCTACACATTCTCAACCATAACCAACTGACCATCATAAGATGTGGTTATGAATGACACTGGTCCCCTGCATTTTGCATGATGCTCGCAGGGGGTGCTGGGGGAACAAAGTTTAGTCCCCCCGCATCCCCCGCATGTTCCCCGCATCTTTTGCAGGATGTGGGAAACATGCG
>CANHQG010000441.1:0-23944 GCA_947462335.1 Harmothoe impar
CCACCCAGTACCACCCACCACCCAGCAACACCCGCCCAGCACCACCCACCACCCACCCAGCATCACCCACCCAGCACCCCCCACCACCCCCCATAGCCTACATAGTGCAAGACCCGTTTGGAGAGTGCTCATTTTTTCAGAAAAAGGGGGGGGGGGGTGGTGAAATTCTACACAGAGTCGTTGTGACGTCATCAGTGTAGGTTATTATCCGGGTTAGTATTAGTATAAGAGAACATTATTTTTCTTACATCTAGGTCTATCTGAGGGTTCGTAACTAGACCAAACTGGACCTCATCCGACCAAAACCCTGCTTTACACACCTTTTATGTGGGTTCTGTCACATAGTCGCGTAGTGTGCCCTGTATAGTATAGGGGGCGCCACGTCAAGAATACATATCAGGCAGTAGCATTGCCTATGTAAAATCTCAAGATATAATTTTACAGGCTATTTCAGTCACACACAGGGCGTATTTGTATGGTACAGGGGGCGCCACCCCAACAACACCTATCAGCCAGTACTATTGCCTATTTAAAAACTCATAATATAATTTCATAGGCTGTGTGAGTTACACACGGCACTTATTTGTTTTGTCTCTGCTCAAGTACCCAGCCTGTTTTCTTTTATTGAAATTTGTGGCTGAAATCTGACCAGCAGAATTCAGCTTGCAAAAATTGTCTCCGCATCAAGTCGACTTGGCTCACCATCGGTGGACCAATATCGCCAAGAGTGCGAGGAACAGGCGCAGAATCAGCATGCTCCACCTACACAACATGCAATGTGAGGTGGAGCCCAACACACAACATGCAATGTGAGTTGGAGCTTGCCGAGTGTTGGTGGTGTCCGGTCCTATATCTTCTGGCAACATCCAGACATGGGGTGTTTTACATCAGGCACGCCCTAAAGCTAGGATTTACAGTGTATTTTTAGTTCCTGTTTCAACAACAGTCCAACAGAATAAAAGAGCAGTACATGGTGTCCTTTTTGATGAAATACATCAGGTCTTGTGAACTTTATTTCCTCAAATACCAGATGTTTTCTGACGTAGAAGCAACTTGCCAGTCATATTTCCCGCGTGGAGCTCAAAATATACCTGTCGCCACCATGTGGCAAAAATTGGTATCAACCCCAGTTTCCACACCAGGTGGCACATCTGGTGCGTTTTGGTTTACTTTGTGTTTGCGTCTGCACGTCTTCTGCTAAAACAGCATCACAATACCTAACAATTCACATGTTGGCCGTACATTTAGTATCAAAATACATCATTTTCTCTACTGCACTGCTATGATAGACAAGAACACTTGGTTAGTGTCAGAGTTAACTGAAAATCAGTCATTCAGTTGACGCACTGCTTTTTACACCTCTCCTGTGGGTTTTTGTTATCAATAAGAAAGGCAAGCAGTGTCAGTTTAGGTACTTACTTGGTGGGCCTCACCGCCCACCGTCCTTCATCACATTTCTGGTGATTTCTTGTGGACTTACCAGGATGGCTTTGTCAAGCCATCCACCTATTGACGCTTCCCCATCAAGATAGTTGATGTCTTGCGGGACAGAGAGCTAATTTTTTTTAAGGCCTAGACTGTTGAGTTTAGGCCGACCAGAAAAATAAAAATAACTCTCCTATTACAATCCTTACTCAAGTCAATAAATTTGTTTATTCATTAGTTACAGGGGAGTGTGTGTTGGGGGGGGGGGCAAAGATTATTCACCCTTCCCTGGGGGGGGGGGTTAAAATTGAATCCCCTTTCTAGCAAAAAGGTCTGCGCGTCAGTATGGTTCAACCCGGGACACAAGAGCTCAAAATATACAAGTCTCGCCACCATGTGGCAAATATTGGTATCAACACCAGTTTCCACACCAGGTGGCACTTCTGGTGTGTTTTGTTTACTTTGTGTTTGCGTGTACACGTCTTCTGCTAAAACAGCATCACAATACCTAACAATTCACATGTTGGCCCTACATTTAGTATCAAAATCCACCATTTTCTCTACTGCACTGCTACGATAGACAAGAACAGTTGGTTAGTGTCAGAGTTAACTGAAAATCAGTCATTTAGTTGACGCACTGCTTTTTACACCTCTCCTGTGGGTTTTTGTTATCAATAAGAAAGGCAAGCAGTGTCAGTTTGGTTACTTACCTGGTGCCTCACCGCCCACATACATAGCCGTCCTCGACTTTATAGTCTCTTGCATACCATGCATTGACTTACTACTTACCAGGATGGCTTTGTAAAGCCATCCAATTTCCATAGTTGCTTCCCCTTCAAGGTAATTGATACCTGAGAGGGCAGACAGCTAATTTTTTTTAAGGCCTAGACTATTGAGTTTAGGCCGACCAGAAAAATTAAAATCACTCTCCGATAACACTCCTTACTCAAGTCAATAAGTTTGTTATGTTTTCAAGTCAACAAAACCCCTGTTCTTAATTATAGATCTTCAAGAAATAAATGCCCGCACCAATATCAAATCCAGGTATCATTAGGCAGTGTGTTTGGGGGGTGCTCAAATATCAGACCTGCAACAAATAAATGTTTCCAACCACAACCCTGCATAAATATTAAATCCAGTATCTTCTCAAACAAGTGAGGGCTAGCAAACAGATGTAATCTGTTTGCGCCCTCACTTGTACATTCCTATAGTAAAATAATCCCGTTATAACGAATCTTTAAACATGTAAATTCGTTTATAACAAATTTTTCAGGGCTGTGTATGAGGGTTTGTGTGAGGCTAGGCCAGGTGCTAAGCAACTCCCCCAGGGCTTCCTGAGCCGGTAGGAGGGGTTGTGTGAGGCTAGAGTAGGTTCAAAGTGACTCTCCCCGCCCACAGGGCTTCCTGAGCGTGTAGGGGGGGGGGGGGAGTTGTGTAAGGCTAGGGTAGGTTCCAGGGTAGGTTCAAAGTGATTCTCCCCATCCACAGGGTTTCCTGGGCGTGTAGGGGGGGGGGGAGTTGTGTAAGGCTAGGGTAGGTTTCAGGGTAGGTTCAAAGTGACTCTCCCCACCCACAGGGCTTCCTGAGGGTGTGTGTGTGTGGGGGGGGGGGGTTCTGTGAGGCTAGGGCAGGTTCAAAGTGACTCCCCCTGACCCCAGGGCTTATTAGGGACCTTTAGCAAACCCGACGTAGCTCATTGAACGCAGACGTATCCTATCCCTTCAGCACTACTAAGTCAGCATTTTATGAGCTTTTATGTGGTTCCCATAATCTATCATACCTTTTATTCAGAATCGTGAGGAATTCAATCAAGTATATAATAGGTCTACTCCTGTGTTGTTTATATATAATAGGAGGTTTATGAGTCGTTTTCTGATAGTATTAAGGTCTCAAAAATGCTCAATTTTTTGATGGCCCAAAGTACTTCGTTATAACGGAATTTTACTGTGGCTTGTTACACACTACCTTAGCTCCCACAGTATTTTCTGACAGTGAAGTATAGAATATTATCTCTGCATATCTTTATTCGTTTGTACATTATTTTAGAAAGCTGAACATCTCGACTAGCATTAGATCTTACTCATTTTCAATATGATTTGAGCAATATTTAAGGCTAAAATCTTGAAAAATGTCAAACAATATTGTTTCTTTTGCCAACAAATGCACATCAAAATAAGCTATATTTAATTTAAAATAGGGCTTCATCTCCCTAATTGTAACACACAGGGCGATTTACGTAAATTTGTTTGAGGATTATATTCACTCTCCCTAATCTTCATTATTTCTAAAATGTTTGTCCCTCTTTTAGAATGGCGCTTATGTACCTTTGCATCCAAACTCTTCATAGACATACTTAAATTCATAGAATTTATTTCTATGAACTGCTGAAGAAGCCGATAATAGAAATGCAATTAGAGATGCTTTGATAGTTTTACTACTTTTCCAGGTTGTGGCAACTGGTCCTGAACATCTAAATCATTGAAAAAGGCTCTGGAAAAGACTAAAAATGGCTAAGCGCCATATAATGATTGATTCTACTCTGGCCTCTGCATCTAAGCAACCAAAGCCTATTCCCAAAACAAACTGGGAGTTCTGTGCTCTTTGTCAAAATGATACAGGGGCCATCCTTGAATGTCCTGCAAACTGTGTGAGGAAACCAATAGTTAGTGGATATGTATCATTTGAGAATATCCTTAGTCAGTTTCAAGACACTGGACAAATCCCACTGAAACTTGACGTGGGGAGATTAAATGATGGAACAGGCATAGCAAATACATTATTGGCTCACCGTGCAAAATGGCATAAGGCTTGTAGAATCCAGTTCACTACCAATATGCTTGAGAGACAAAAGAAAAAGAAGTATACCCATATGGCACAATCAGAGGATTCACTAGACAAAACGCGTTCTTGCAAGAAAAAGTTGAAAACAGAAAAGGGTCTTTGTTTTTTCTGTAATGGACCAGATGATTCCAACCCTCTTCATGCAGTCACAGCTGAGGGATTACACACTAAAGTATGTGAATATGCAAAAATAATTCAGGACAACGAGTTACAAGCCAAATTGTCTGCAGGTGACATGATTGCTCAGGGGGCTATGTATCATGCTAACTGCTTGACAGCACTCTACAACAAAGTCAGACAAGTGCACAGTGTTAATGAGTCACATGATAAAGAACGCTTGCATGCAATAGCTTTTGCTGAGTTGGTAACACTCATAAAAGACTTGCAGAGTAATGAAGAAAATGCTCCTGTGTTGACATTGGCAGACATTGGCCGTATGTATAAAGATCGATTAGCACAGTTGGGAATTACTAGTGATGCAAGAATCCACACATCAAGATTAAAAAGTAAGTTGAAGTCTGCTTTCCCAGAGATGACAGAACTTATTCATGGAAAAAATGTGATTCTTACATTTGAAGATGACTTAAGCTCTGCTGTCCTCAAGGCTTGTGACTATGACAAAGAGGCCATACATTTTGTTCGTGCAGCACAGATAATTCGCAAAGAACTGTTTGCAAAATCATATACCTTTGATGGATCATTCACGAAGGACTGTCAGTCAAGTTCCGTACCACCATCTTTATTGGCTCTTGTCAATATGATACAAGATGGGCCAAACATCAAAGACCAGACAGATCGCCCGAATACCTCCACCAAATCTGCTCTATCAATATCACAACTGGTGGTATTCAATAGTGTAAAACACTCCCGTGACCAGTCAAAAACTTCAGTCCGCCATAACAAAGAACGGGAAACACCACTACCTCTGTATCTTTCAATGAAAATCCATGGTGCAACAAGAAGTAGAGGAATCGTTGACAGCCTTTTCAATCTTGGGTTGTGTGTATCATATGACAGGCTGATGGAAGTAACATCTGATATTGCCAATGGCATTTGCCACCAATTCCAGATGGAGGATGTTGTGTGCCCTCCACAGTTGCGCAATGGACTCTTCACCACGGGGATCGTGGATAATATAGATCACAACCCGTCTTCAACCACATCAAAGGACTCATTTCATGGAACAAGCATATCACTGATTCAGCACCCAACTCATGACTTGAAAGGTCTAGCCCGTTCTGTTCCAATCCTGAGTGACAGTACTGCTCCTAGAAGTGCAACTAGATTACCACAGTTCTACACAAGCGTTCCACCAGCTGCCTTCAAGACAAAGAGCTTCAATGCACCTCCTGTTGAAAGTGCTACAATACCATCTGATTTCCCAGCTACAGCAATCACCCTAGTGCAAGAGGATTTATGGCTGAAAGCAGTCATGACATCCCTCGCAGAATCTCCTCTAGAAATAGGAAAATGGGTGTCATGGTCTGCCTTCAATGCTAGTTGCCAAAATTGGAACATTCCTCCAGCAGCTATCATTACCTTACTTCCTCTCTTCCTAGATAATGCACATTCAGTTGCAATGATAAGGCATGCAATGGACATGATCAGAGCAGCTACTCAGCATGTGAATCCTGGTCAAGTAGCTGTGATGGCCGCTGACCAACCATTATTCGCCCTTGCCAAAGAAATACAATGGACGTGGCCCACAACCCATGGAGAGGATAAGTTTGTCATAATGCTTGGAGGTCTACATATCGAGATGGCTGTGTTGAAGGTAATTATTAAAGTCTAACATACCGCTATACATCATTGCTGATCGTTTGGATTATAAACATTCTAGCTCATAATAGGATTAAAAGTCATATGCTAGATTTCACTTTATTCTCTCCAGATCAAATACACAAACTTTACTGATGCCAATGGCTGGCTTAAATGATTTAACAAATGTTCTTCTCAATATTCTTTCATAATAGGTCCTTGGAGACTGGCTAGAAGATAGTGGATGGACAAATGCTCTGGTGCAGGCAAATATTGCTACTTCGGGAACGGCTGATTCATTCATTCACGGTAAGCATGTGACCAAAACAAGACATGCCCATCAAGTCACTGCTGCTAGTCTCTATGTACTACTCCAGCGGGCATATGCCGAGTACGTCTCAACTCAAGATGGTAGCTTGTCCATCGAGGAGTGGTGCGAGCAGCGCGCAGAGTCATGTGTCCATTTTGACTTTTGGTTGAAAACACTGTCCTTACAGTTTACATATCTCTTGTTCCTCCGATCTATCCGTGAGGGCAATTTTGATCTGTACAAAGAGTCACTAGTGCAAATTGTGCCTTGGATCTTCGCTCTAGACCGCACACACTATTGTAGGTGGATGTCCATTCATATTCGTGATATGGCTACTCTTCGCGACAAGCACCCCAACATTGAGGCTGAATTTCAGTCTGGAAAGTTTGTTGTCAACAAGACACAAAGCAGGTTCTCTTCAATGGCACTTGACCAGTGTCACGAGCAGAATAATGGTCTCATCAAGAGTGCTGGTGGTGCAGTCGGACTGACAGATAATCCTGCAGCTCTGAGAAACTGGATGGTGGCTGGACCTGAAAAAGCCAGGATAACAGCAGAATTTGAGCAGCTGCAACCTAGCCTGCCTACAGGAGATGCCAATGCACATCATGAGCAACAGCCATCTGCTCAAAATGCCTTCCACAGGGATGTCACTCAATTAACAAAAGTCATGGAAGAGATGGGTAATCCGTTCATGGAAGACAGCCAAGACTTGTTGGTTCTTGACACCAGAGAAATAATGGATGATGGTGTCTGCAACACAGTTCGAAACATCAAGGATATTGGTGAAGCACAGTACAAGGAATTTGTTGAGGACAGGCTAGAGAATGGAAACAAACCTGTAACAGAAACAATCAAGAAAAACAAGCTGCCATTGTTCAGATCTCCTCCCATAAAGTCTCAATCGAAGCAAAAGATGGAACTAACAGCACTGAAGAATGACAGGAATCTTTTCTCTCGATTGTATATAGCTTGCCAAACACGCGATGGAGACCTTGACCAATTCTTCTCCCATGAAAACCATCCAGCACCACCTGCACTATCATCAGGTGGTAAGCTTCGGCCTGGTGTTAAGGCAGACCTTTTGAAATGCATATTACCAGAAGGTCTGAATGCATCAAAGGAGTCCCCAGAGGTCACTGCAGTGTTCCTTGATGGTGCAGCAATTGTGCAAATGCTTTGTCCTGGTACAGCAAAGACCTTTCAAGAGTATGCTGACACAGTGTTTGTTCCATATGTGTCCTCACAACTGCAGAATAGGGATCGGCTTGATATAGTGTGGGATGCATATATTCCTGACAGCCTGAAAGCTTCCACAAGAGAAAGGAGGGGAACAGGTGGCCGGAGACAAGTGCGATCCTCTACGTTGATGCCAAAAAAGGACTGGCCTGGTTTTCTCAAGGTTGATCAAAATAAGGTAGAACTGTTTGAATTCTTGTCTAAAGAGGTGATGAAAACTCTGCCATTGGAAGGAAAGGAAGTATATGCAACTGATGGAGAGGCAGTCTTGTGCTCATCTGGCCAGGCAGACCTTTCTTACATCTCTCCGTGCTCCCAAGAAGAAGCCGATACACGTCTGTTTCTGCATGCCAGTGATGCACATCGCAAGGGTCATGAAAAGATGGCAATAAGGACTGTTGACACAGACGTTGTTGTGCTGGCAGTTTCGCTATTTGCCAAAATAAGCGTAGAAGAACTATGGATCCTTTTTGGAACTGGAAACAGTTACCAGAATATTCCCATCCATGAAGTCGTGACCAAGTTGAATCCTGAACACTGTGAGAAGCTTCCAATATTCCACGCACTAAGCGGATGTGATACTGTCTCATCCTTTGCTGGTAGAGGGAAAAAAACCGCATGGGAAACATGGAAGTGTTTCTCTGAAGTAAATGTTGCTTTTGAGGAACTATCTCATATGGCAGGTGAAATCAGCAGCTCAAGTATGGCAATACTAGAAAGGTTCACTGTGTTGCTCTACAACAGAACAAGCGACTTAGATGATGTCAATGAAGCCAGGAAGTACTTGTTTACCCAGAAATCCCGGTCATTAGAAAACATCCCACCAACAAAGGCAGCTCTGGAAGAACATATAAAGCGAGCATCATACCAAGCAAACATTTGGAACAAAGCATTGGACGCCAGTCCAGAGCTACCAGATCCCTCTCAGTGGGGATGGCAAAGGGACGCACAAGGATGGCAGCCACTCTGGACGAAACTCCAAGAAGCATCCAAATCCTGCTATGAACTGATCCACTGTGGATGCAAAAAAGCATGTACTGGCAATTGTAAGTGCCACAAGGCTGCCCTCAAATGCACTGCCTTGTGTTTCTGTTCCGGAGGCTGTTAAACAATGAAATGAAACTGAAAGGTGTGGATTAATATTGCTTTTGTTGAAAGTAATGAATGGCACAATTCTTTTGTAATACATACCATTTTGCTTTTATTCAGTTTTGTATATAGACAAATAATCTCCATAAAACTCTCCATGGAAATGCCCCGATGCTACAAAATATAGTTTTTGATTTGCCTTAGGTAATGCTGGAGCTGGTGGAACAGGTGTTACTGATAGAGCCTGACCTAAAAGATCTTGCATAACACCATATGGTTGGCATGGTAACAGTCTTCCCTATATATGTGAATAAAATAACTTGTTCATGTGATCAACCAACATGTCAAATTAAGAAGGATCTAAGTTACTTGTTGGTTTTTTAACTTTTTCCCCCCCCTGGTGAAGGCGGTTCCAATGAAAACATTAAAAAAGAAAAATCCAAAATAATAAATGATGTTATTGGACCCTTTACCACCACTATCCTACACCATATATCAGAAACCCTAGTACAAGGGTATGGCACTAAATAATCCCATTAGAGTTGCTCAAAACATGGTTTACAATGTGTTCGGTAGGTATGCTGGTTGCTATGGTAACCAATTTATTAATAAATATTCATCAAAATCTTTTTTTCACCTTCTCATTTGCTTTCTCATCCTCTAAAACCCATACATTGATGTATCACACTTGGAAATCCAATAAGAATTGACCCATTTTACTTTCTCAGGTGCTCAATGTGCAGATGGCGGCCATCTTGGTTCTAGAAGGAGCTCAGCTGTTACCAAAACCTTTGTTTCACATTCTCATTTGCTTTTGCATCCTCTTAAACCCATACATTGATCTATCACACTTGGAAATCAAATAAGAATTGACCCATTTTACTTTCTCAGGTGCTCAATGTGCAGATGGCGGCCATCTTGGTTCTAGAAGGAGCTCAGCGTGCTTCTATCTCTTAAAATACTCCTTGAGATATGTAGATTCTGTGGTAGCAATTTCGTAGCTTTATCACAAAATGAACAATCCCTTGACTTATCTGCAACACTACTATACCTAACTCCATGCTCAATATGGTTCCAAACCCAATTTGGTTCCAATCAGCAATATCATCTTAGTGTCAAGACTTCAGACCTAATCATTAGGAATTAGTCTATGAAAGCCGTATAGAATGCTTCATGACACTTTGTAATACCAGTACATGAGCAGAAGTCACTCTAGGATGGCTACAGAGCAAACATTACAGCTGTATCTGTATATATATTTCTTATCACCACAAAAATGGTGTTCCTAGCATCCAGGAAAATCTCTTCATGAACCAAACTGCCACCTGGTGTGATAAAACTGAAATCAATTAAACGTAGCTTCATCGTAAAATAAACTGTGTTTCACTGTAAAAATAAACGGTGTTTCACTGTATTGGATTACGGATATTCAAAGTAAAATTGATTGATTTTACATTGCCTCACCGTAATCATATGTTATGATGAATCACCGTTAAATTTTACACTGATTCTCCGTATATTCAACGGAATATTTTTACAGTGTATACCTTTGTCATCTCTGTATTTTGTGCGGTTTATAGGTATTTCAACGGAGGATGGATGGGTCTGAGAATTTTCACCGTGGTTGGTCTGACTACCAGAAAGGCTTCGGGAAAACTTCGGGTGAATTCTGGCTTGGTAATGACTACATCCATGCCCTGACGGCTAAGCATGACCAGAAGTTGAAGGTGGAGCTACAGCATGGGATAGACACAGCATATGCAAATTATGCTGCATTTTGGATAGGCAATCAGAAGAACAACTATGAACTAACCGCTACTGGATATGCTGGGAATGCAGGTATGCTCACTGTCAAAATCATACATTTACATCTATCACATTAGGTAATTGAATCTATGATGTGTGTGTTTTAGTTTTGTATTTGATGTTTACACCGATCATGTGATGGAGTTTGTGTTGTACTTGATGTCAAAGATATGCAGGTGCACTATCGTCATAAGACTTAATTCAATAGTTTACGTAGTGGGAGTATTAAATGAGGAAATAAAAACTATGATTCCCGAGAATTTAGCTCAGCACCGCCAGTTTAGTATTCAGCATTACAGTCCAGTGTCTCTCCATTTTACAGCACTCATAGCTCATACTAAGTGTATTTGTTTAGTTTTGTGATTAATTCAATCAATCTTGTGAAATTTCCCTGTTGTATATCAACTGGTGTGAGATAAGCTCAATTTAAAGATGAACTTAATTGACTTCTGCTGTTTACGAATGATTTTAACTCTTGTAACATCCGCATTGGAGGCAGATCTGCACTGGTCACATTCTGACCGCAGTTTTACCCATGTAGAGGCACAATACCCTCACACCTCCCCCCACCCAATGCTCTCACACCTTCTCTCCACCCAATACCCCATGCTGGTAGCATCTATGGCTCCCCTCCCCCACACACATTTTCACACTCTACCCTAGGCTGTGTCTGTCAATTTTTAATTCAAACCTTACTGTGTCTGGCAATTTTTATCCCAAGGTTTACTGTGTCTGTCACTATCTATCCCAGGATTTCCTGTGTCAGTCAATTTCTAAAAGCCCCGTGTCGCACATGTCAATTTTTAAAACCCCTGTGTTGCTGTGTCATATGTGTCGATTGTTACCCATGTAGAGGCACAAGCATAGGAGGAGCACCTCTGTAGATCTCTCCTCTGTGTTGATGTTTACAACCATCAAGTGAATGAGGCTATGAGTATTGGATGTTTACAGTCATCATGTGACTGAACCAATCTTTAATTTTTTGAAATACAAGATTTACTATGCTTAACTATAGGAAGGGCTGTATTCAATTCTCCCCATTGAATACAATGTGGCTGTATTCAATGGCCAAAGAAAGCCCTGTCTTTTCTTCATTAAATGGCTTTAGATGAAATAATTAATATGCAAATGCCTACTACATTAATACCTCGTGGTTTGTTATGGCTCTCCCTACAGAAACGTCAACAATTATGGTGCCCAGGAGGGTCACGTAAAAAAAATGTGAAAGTGGATTTTTTTTCCGAAGTGAAGTGTTTTTTTTCAAAGTGCCTTTTTTTTCTTTTCAAAATGACTTTTTTTCAAAGTGAAGTGGGTTTTTTTCAAAGTGGAGTTGTTTTTTCAAAGTGAAGTTTTTTTCTAAGTGATGGTTTTTTTTCAAAGATTTTTTTTTTGTCTTATTTTGTCTTAACTTTATTCAAAATGAAAAACTCACTGTCGCTGTCAAGCTGATGAATGCCAACTTGCAACAGCTATCCTTTAGCATTGGGATGCAATGCATGTGGCAATTTATAGGGTCCTGTATGGAAATTGTCTCATGCA
Organism: Harmothoe impar; assembly: GCA_947462335.1. Lineage (NCBI taxonomy): Eukaryota > Metazoa > Annelida > Polychaeta > Phyllodocida > Polynoidae > Harmothoe > Harmothoe impar. The sequence goes on from CANHQG010000441.1 coordinate 12,008, forward strand.
GGCTTATTGCCTGGTCACATAGGATCGAATGAATGCCCACATATACATACTCCACTCCAGTGGGAAAAGATAGCTGTCACAAGGTGTCACAGGGGCCAGTCACAGGGTCCAGTCACAGGGGTAAGTCGCAGGGGGCAAATGGCCACTCAACAGGCAAATTGACCACTCAACAGGCAGCTATCACCTAGCATCCTATATATAACAATGCTACAATATGTTGAGTCTCAATGTTAAAGGATACCTGTCATACATTTTTACCGGGAAAGGGCCACTTGACAGGGACCAATGGCAAGGTTGTCTTTATCCCAAGGCCAGTTATTATGCAGGCCACTTACCCAGAGTCAATTTCCACACAGGACCTTATAAATTGCCACATGTATAGCATCCCAATGCTAAAGGATAGCTGTCACAAGTTGGCACCCATCAGCTTGACAGCGACAGTGAGTTTTCCATTTTGAAAAAAATATAAATTTCCGAAGACAAAAAAAAATAATAAAAGAATTTTTGAAAAAAAATACTTCACTTTGAAAAAAAACTTCACTTTGAAAAAAAAACATTCAATTTCACAAAAAACAACTTCACTTTGAAAAAAAACCACTTCATTTTGAAAAAAAATCTCACTTCAGATTTTTCTTTTTTTCATGACCCTCCTGGGCCACCATACACAATCTCTCCCTGTAGATACATCCACTTGTTAGGGCTGGCGCATATCCCACGAAGTCGCAGGCAGCAAATCAAAATATGGCCAAGACGGTATCAATGGGCGTTGGCATTTGTCTATATATCTTGTATTTCAGGAGACGCCCTAAACCCATTGCAGATCTCCGTTGGTGCCATCTCCTTTAGCACTGATGACAAGGACAATAGTCCCGTTGGCAATCAAAACCACTGTGGCCCCTCCTACCAAGGTGGCTGGTGGTACATTTCCTGCCGGCACTACTGTATTAACGGGCCTTACAATGGTAAAGGTGCTGATGGCGTCATCTGGTATGACTGGAAGGGCTTTTCCTCGCTGTCTGGAACCAGGATGATGCTGAAACCTAAATAATGTCCTGTTATAATAAGCTCTTCATCTCTACACATAGAACATGAAAGACTCGTATTAACAAACCCTTTCATACTATCAGGTTGTTTGTAACAGGTTTTAAACCTGTTACACACAACCTACAAACAAGAAGTGACTGAATAAACTGTTTATTCAGTAACTTCTTGTGTAGAATTCTGTGTCTTACATTGTGACATGATGAAGCTGCCTTATAGATGAATCAACGAACATGTAACACTCCATTAAGGTTGTAGAGAAGTCATCTCTGTTGGGTAAACTGCGCCTCAAACCAGGGACCCTCACATATATAGACTGATAGTCTACAGTGGGACCACTTCCCCCCTGCCACTATTGTTGTTTTCTATTCCGACTGCTTCTGAATATTGTTTAATTATTATCAATGCTCTTTAATAAACCTGGCAATTTTGCCCAATCCATCGCATCCAATTTGATTAACTCACATCAATACATGAAACAATCTTGGTGAGGCATTTCAACTTTTTTTTACACATTTTTTACAATTGAAACACAATGAAGACACCTAAAAAATTTCATATGTGGCTTTTGTGTTAAGTTTGTTTCAAATTTTACATTTGAATATATTCATTTGGCTAAGAGATCATAATAAGACATGAAAGATTTTAAACGATTAGGCAATAGGGCACCTCCTTATTAAAATATGTGATAGGAAAGATAACAATAAAGAGTCTCTCGTAAAATTGATCAGCAAATGTCAACATTCCAGTATTTAGTTATCAAAGTAACTTGACACATTTAAGTATTGATAGGAACTTTCGGTTATCACATATGTGTTGCATGGCTGGGCCTGGTCCCTTCCAAAAAGGTACTCCCCTGAACAGGGGGCTTTTCTCATGCACCCCTTCCCTAGGGCGTATAATCTTCAGCTTTACATTGTCATTTCCCTATAGGTCCCTGATATGCCCTAGTAAAATGTTCTCATTCAAGGCACACTTATGCAGATATGATAGGAGTCATTGCCATGATTGGCAGCCTCTTTAGGAGGGGCATCCCTTTCACATATTTGGTGTACTTGATTGAACTAAGTAGCATTATTTGTTATAAATAAGTTGCTAATTGGTGAAAATAATGGCCCGAACGGTGGGTATAGAGACAGAAAAGGTGGGTATAGAGAAAAAGTCATGCATATTGATACTGTCGATAAGTTCTGGCTATGAAACAGGACAAGGCAATGATATGGACTTGGGCCATGTTGAAATATACGGCCTATTTATTACAATTGAGATAACACATAATAAAAAAAAAAAGAAACTGCAACATATAATAAGCATGACACAGTCAAGCATGCACAAAGCTCCCAACCGCTGTTGGTGACGCCAAGCAAGCGACTAACAGTAACCAAGGCTCTATGCTTCCCTGGCAACCAGCAGTTCATAAGTTCTCCACAAGAGGATGGGGTAGAGTAGCAGCAAGCACACACAGTCATAGTTGCCTCCGCTGCCACACGGTGTCCCGCCGCGTTAGATGTAAGTGTGGAACCTCTCCTATCGATACTAGGAACAATGGGTTGTTCCTCACCATTGATACTGTCGATAAGTTCTGGCTATGAAACAGGACAAGACAATGATATGGACTTGGGCCATGTAGAAATATACGGCAACACCCAGAACAAAGTACGGTATCACATCACTTATTGGCACAATAGCATCACTGACCATGCGGTCCAAGTTAATCCTTGAAGAGAGGGGCTTCGCCAAATAAATCAGCGCGGTGAGACTAGCCCAGTCCCCAGTTTGTCTTATGTCCTCCAGGGGGACACCACAATGGTGTAGGTAAGCTGCCCCTGCTCTTCTTAGGGAGTGAACTCCTGAACCCGGTACATCCATGTGAATACAATTCAGCAGTCTCTTGAAATATTTCATTAGCACTGGATAGGTCAACGGTACCACAGAGTCACCTCTTTTCAGCAGAAAAACTGGGTCATCAGGAGCCCTAGAAGGGACGTCACCAAAATGTCAATTTAACAGTGAAGCAGCACACAACGGGGAACCAGTAGTAAAAGTAACAGGAATAAGATGGGTCCGCTGCCCATACTGAATAGTTTTAGAGCTAGACACCGTTAACAATACTCCCCACGGCATAAAGCGCAGAGTTTTCGGTCTCAGAAAATGACCTTCTTATTTAAGGTTATCAGGGACAAGATTACATTTCCTAAGTAAAAATCTGAAGCTTGTGACTATACAAGCCCACATGGTTCATTGATATCCAACCAGTTTATAGACATGGATATGTTCATCAAATCTGATAACGTTAAAGTTACACGTGTTGGCTCTGGGTCGCCTAACAAACGCCTCAGACCTTTCATGGTAGTAAAAAAAATGAATTCACTTCTAATAAAGGACACATCATACCCAAAGTAACTATTCAGACTTATGACTCCAGACACATAATTATCAATACTGACGTAACACAGAGACTCTGATAAATACACTACAAAACGACACATATTAGTTAGAGTTCGCAGTATGTTCGCAGTATGTGACATGCCGTTATATAACAACTATTAATTACACATAACCAGAAAATCCTGCGCAATAAGCTCTTAGCCTCTACATTATCACTTTTACCCGAGTTTAACCCTTCCACAACTTGGGTATTCTCAGAATTATACCACACTCTACAGTTTCTCCAGAGATGTCCCCAACGCCACAAAGACTCCACCATGGGATACATTTCTTGTACATTTATATTGTCAGGTATGTCTACACCTGGAGGAGGGCACAAGTGTTTATGGAAATCAGTTTCCGCGCCCAAGTTCTTAGTCCAAGATCCAGCTAACCAGTCTCCCCCGTAGGTAGCCCAAAAGCCTGAACCCGAAGCATCCATGTAGATTGACACTTGGTCCTCTATACTCCGCCCTACCATCTTGGCTTCACCATTAAACCACTGAGAGCAGTTCCTCCACCAGTCCAAGTATTTGAGAAACCTTTGCTCAAGGTGATACGCCTCCTAGGCGTGGAATAGTTAGCAAGCAGAGCAATGACGGTGGAGCAATGACCTAAGATGCCGCATAACTTTTGAAGTTGCTTCCGTGTCGCCTGGCGGTGACCAACAAAAAACGCTAGCTCCCTCTTTAGTTTCAGCACTTTATCATCTGGTAACATCAGCTTCATGTTCACCGTGTCTATATCAATGCCCAAGTATCTCTGCACCTGAGCCGGTGAATGCACCTTCTTATAGGCAATGTCAAAACCCAAGCAACGCAAGGTAGAATGAAGCGCTAATTGAGCCTCTCTGCAACTATCCCAACTATCAGCTATAAGTAGGAAGTTGTCCAGATAATTATAGCACTTGAATCCATAACACCTGATGTATCTAGTGACCGCGTCAGTTAGGCTACTAAAAATATACGGAGAGGCTCTTGCGCCAAAAGAAAGATGTAAACATCAGAGCCATCCACCTCCCAACGTAAGCCTTGATAAATCCTGTCTGAAGGTTGAATAAGACATGACCTATAGGCTGCAGAAATGTCAGTAACCCCAAGGCAACAGTTAGTTGTCAACTCAGCACACACCTCGTCCATGCTGTGAAATTTAAAGTTTTGGAAAGTTACAGACATATGATTGTTGATTGACACGCCGTCAGGTTTCCTGGCATCTGTAATAGGACGGTAGCCTCCAGAAGCTTTCTCTACCGCACCCATAGCGTGGAAACAGTGAGGCTTCCTGTCCACCACTGACGGCTTCCCTGAGTGTAGCTCGCTGTTGATGATACTGTCAATGAAATCTGCAGCTTCCACTGTAGCAGACTTATAATTAGCACATTCGTACGACACAACTTTTGTGAACGGGTCCACTATTTTAAAGCCATGTTATACGCCATCTAACAAAAAAAGGCTATTTTTGTCCCAGCTGGGGCGGTCACTACCCTGTCCCATACTAGATAACATACGGCTCCAACCTGAGGGCTTGAGCTGAGAATAAACTCCCTCCACAGTATGAGGGGTAGAGGCGTCCCATAATGGAGCATAGTCACTATAAACCTCTAAAACGTCACCTAATGTGGGTGACATACCAGCTCCTCAGATTGGCGTCAACGTCACTGATGGCTGTAACTGGGGGTTCTGTCTCTGCCCCCCCCCTGCTGATATGGAGAGTAGGGGTTGAGAGATTGATGCTGGTGCTGCTGCTGAGGCTGGAATCGCTGCTGTTGTTACTGCTGGGACTGATACTGCTGGCTTTGGTTACCACCAGGACAGCCACCCTTAGCCGTGTGACCTCCCCTGCACACACAGCACACATGTGATTTATGACATGGGTTGAAACTGCATGCCGTAAAGTTCCATGATGCCCACACATCATCCGGGCACCAGATTCTAGGAGCCTTGTTCTGGCCCCCACCTCCTCCGCTGTGCCCACCTCGCGCCCCTTGTGTACTAGATCCATGAGATTGTAAGAGCCTCATAGCATCTACATATGCTCTGGTACTCTCAATGCCGAAATGAGTGGCATTGGATGTGTGCTTGGCAGCCATAAATCCAATATCACCCGCCGCCACTTTAGAAGTCATACCTGGCCACTGCTTTGTTGGTGTAGGTCGGACGTATCTCTTTGAGTGTAATGTATTTAAAATGCTCCAGATAACCCTCTGGAGAGAACCGTGGGTCTTTGACTTCAAGGATGCACTGGAGAACACTGACCATCCCATACATTAATTCCCTATAAGACATATCCTCATACGCCTTGTCATACAGTAGATGGTAGTCAGGACGAAACCAGTGACGCGAACGTTTACGCATGACCTGGTCACTCGCCCAAACACAGCCCCCGAATCCACCATGCTCACCTGTCGCAGGCATCGACGCAGACGCCGCTCCTCCTTTTCCCAGTGCCTGTAGGCCCGGTCCCACCGACTGAAGCACTGCCTGTAGTGTAGATGTAGGTGTAGGTTCTGTGAAGTCGAAGAACCCCCGGCCGTGTTGATTCCGGAAGCAGCGCCATTTTGTGCTGAAGCTGGTTGCTGGCCCACCGGCTGCGTTCTGTGAGCGGCTCTGCCAGTCTGCGTCCGATGACCTCATTTTCTGCCTTAATCTCCGCCAACCTCTCCTCCAACTTACCATACTAGGACCCCTGCTGTTCATCCTGTACTTGAATGGAGTTACTACTACCACGGCACATAGCCAGCTACTCCTCTATGCAGACGACATAGTACTAACGTCTAGTCATAAAAACCCGGCGAAAGCATGCTCAATGGCCCAGAATGATCTAGACAGTCTAGTGAATTGGTGCAACAAGAGTGGTCTCTCCATAAATGCTAAAAAGACCCAGGTAGTATGGTATGGTAGTACCGTTAAGACTAATCAGAGTAAACAGCTAGAAATCAAGATACATAATGTTCCTCTGCAGTCGCCAGACGAGTACAAATACCTTGGTGTGCGACTTGATAGCACACTTAAATTAGATAGTCATATGAAGGCCACCAGCACCACAGTCTCCCACCAAGTATTTAAGCTGGGTAAATTGAGGAAACAGATGCAACAGGATGTATCAATCCTGGTATATAAGCAAACAATCCTCCCACACCTGGACTACTGCAGCTTCCTAGTTGAAGGGGCGAAAAAGGCCTGTGTCAAAGGCCTCCAAAGCTTACAGAATAGAGCACTTAGAGTATGTGCCAGGAAGTTTGACCGCATGTACAGCACTGACAAATTGCGTGCTATCCGTGACATTGAACGTCTGAACAGCAGACGGGAGATGCAATTAGCTTTGCTCATGTATAAGAGAGCCCAGAGATTAAATCTAGGGCCCATAGAAAACCCCAGGACCAGGGGAGATCTGAAAATCAGGTTCCCTGCTTACAGAAGAAAACAACAGAAATATAAGAGAAGCCCTCTTTTCAGAGGACTTACTCTCTGGAATAGGATTAAGCCAGGTGTACAACAAGCAATGTCCAAAGCTGCCTTCAAGAAGATGTTCAGGGAAACTCCCCTAGATCCCCCTAACCCAGATCTATAGTACCTACAGTATCTATAGTAACTGCAGGAACCCCTTTATGTAGCAAACACAGTAAATTGTGACGAGAGGAGACTCCTACTCGTCATCTCGGTGTCACGGTACAAATAGCCGACAAAATTTCTGGTTCTGACCCTATTTTTCTCCTTCAGACAGGCAAAAGGTTGGGTTCTTTTGAGTGTGCAGTAATGAATGACCCCTTAAATTAAAGCTTAACACATATCTGATTTTTTTATTTGCATCCCGCATAAAAAAGTGTGTTCCGATTTTGCGCTAGTTGCCATGGAAACTGACTTTCCCAAACTGGAGAAATTTTACAGGTGCCCATCGACCTTTGACCTTGACCTTTGACCCCTCCAATCACCACCCAGGGTTATCATGGCAACAACCAACTTTTTTTTTGCCAAGGCCTTTGGGAACAATTTGGGCCGCAGATTATGTTTCTGTGACAATTTTAAAGTCTCCTACCACTGATCATATGCACAGTAGTACCGTTTTTCATTGGCACTATTTACGAGTACAACATTCTGGGGGCGAATTTGTACTGTGACACCTTAAAGGCCCAGGGTATTTTTTTCTGACAAAGTTTCTTTTGCTACAGAATAAAGATATTTCCTCCACTAACATGGAATTGACGTCATTTTTTGAAAATTTCAAGACATTGTGACCAAAAAGCCAGAGGTACCTCTATTCCGCGACCTCTAGTGAAAAATCGGAACACACTATCCTATGTCGGGCCACCCTTATAAGATGCCCTAACACACTGGGAATAATATCCTATAACTGGTTAAGGCCTACACTCAAAACAGAAATCACCAAGGCAGTCAATAAGAGCCCAATGTCCCGGGATTTAGGCCCAAATTTGCAGTTTTAGGGCCAAAATTAGGTTTTTTTGGGACATAGCATGTATATTAACCATGGCAACGCTTAACGACCCAGCAAATTAGTTTGACTTAGTTTCTGGAACGTGCACTTTGTGTGACTGTTGTCCTATGGAACTAATTGGCACAATATGACAATATACCCCATAGGACAAGATGTGGCACCTACTCACACATATTCACACAAATTCACACATATTCACACAGCATAATGTACCATGGCACAAAAATGTTTCCAACCATATTGTTTCAATTTTTTATTTTTTTGAAAAAGAAAGGAAAGTCTGTTTAGTTTGTAATACTCATTATATTTAGAAGTTGGCATAGGGCACCATTGCAGAAATCTGTTAGTGCACTCCCTGCTGTATATGGGCATACTATCTCATTCAACAAGATTCCTACCATGGTAGTGTAGGCCTGATGAAGTTGTGTACAATTCATGCCAATTATCAGCTGTATACACATGTAACAAAAGGTCAGACCTTTATCCAAACAAGATTACCAGAGGAAAGGTGTCTGTGGTCTCTCCCTCTTAATGCCGCTTTAATCAAATCATATGGTGTCTTTTTCAATCACTAATGGAACTTGATAGAATTAGAGGTGTATAGCTAGGTCTTATTTGCATTGACAACATGTTATTATGGTTATAAACAATGAAAATGATTCGATTTCACCCATGAGAATAACAAGGAACAACAAAGATGACACCTGGTGTCAAAACCATGCACTATTCCAACCTGACAAAGTGATAATGGTTATTGTTTGAAGATGTGTGAGTGTGTGCCAGAAGGAAAACTAGGTGACACTGCATCACACAAATACCTGTTATGTGTGACACCAGGTGTCATCAAAGTTGATTGTACCCCTTTTCCTGATTAAAGAGAATCATTTTCTTTATAAGTATCTAAACAGGGTCCCAATGTATTGTGAATCAGACAATGCACCTGTTCTTCTATTAACATTCATTATGTATATAAATAGATGCCATATCATTTTAATGAAAGCAGCATTAAGAGGTCCAGATGCTAGACACCTTTCCTCTGGTCATCATGTTTGGATAAAAGCCTGGCTATCTCCCGCTGCTCATGTGAACTCTAATGTTGATGGTTATAATGGTACATATATTCATCAGCCCTATGTTGAAATGCTAGGAACCTGATTGAATGAGTTTGTACAAACCAGCAGCACACACACCAATAGTGACTATCTATGTCAAATACTGCTGGTTGTAAAAAGTATTACAGTATTTCCTATCTTTTAGTAATTCATAATGAAACTAAAAATACATGACTAAACATTTTGGTTTAGGGCATTATATATTTTGTCATTTGGTGTGAATAAGCCTTTTAAAAATCTGTCAGAACTGTGTGAATCTGTTCCATGGAACACTGTGTCAGTGTGTGTGAGTCTGTTACGTGGTATACATGTCACACAAAATGCACGAAATGAGCACACAGTTCCTGGGGTAAAACAGGGTGAAACAATCTGGAACTAATTTGCTGGGGACACAATCAAAAATTCTGGGATGATACTTTGATCTTGTTTTCAAAGGAATGTTCCATATGTTTGCCATAAAATAAGTATAATTAATGGTATTTTTAACAATTTCTAGGCCTTTTGAACTTGAATATGAAAAAAATTCTTGGGAGCAGTTTCTGTGGCAATTAGCCTCAACCTCCCTCCAGGCTCAAATTTCCGGGTTTAGAGGCAAATTTTCCATTAAAGACAAAAGACCCAAGGTAAAATTGGCTTCTGCTGCACCCATTCTATCTATATTGGTGCGAAAGATCCATGAAAAAGCCATAAAATCCCTACCAGAGACCAAAATATAGACTTAACCACCCTCTCTTTTAAGGTGTCACGGTACAAATAGCTGACAAAATTTCTGGTTCTAACCCTATTTTTCTCCTTCAGACAGGCAAAAGGTTGGGTTCTTTTGAGTGTGCAGTAATGAATGACCCCTTAAATTAAAGCTTAAAACATATCTGATTTTTTTATTTGCATCCCGCATAAAAAAGTGTGTTCCGATTTTGCGCTAGTTGCCATGGAAACTGACTTTCCCAAACTGGAGAAATTTTACAGGTGCCCATCGACCTTTGACCTTGACCTTTGACCCCTCCAATCACCACCCAGGGTTATCATGGCAACAACCAACTTTTTTTTTGCCAAGGCCTTTGGGAACAATTTGGGCCGCAGATTATGTTTCTGTGACAATTTTAAGGCCTCCTACCACTGATTATATGCACAGTAGTACCGTTTTTCATTGGCACTATTTACAACATTCTGGGGGCGAATTTGTACTGTGACACCTCTCGGTCTAAATCACCTTTTGTGCTCTTGTACGGAGCCGCGCACTGCGGGCACTTGTTTTTCCTCCCATCATACTCAAAACCACACTCACACTTGTACATTGTTCACAGCAAAACTGCAACATATAATAAGCATGACATAGTCAAGCACGCACAAAGCTCCCAACCGCTGTCGGTGACGCCAAGCAAGCAACTAACAGTAACCAAGGCTCTATGCTTCCCTGGCAACCAGCAGTTCATAAGTTCTCCACCAGAGAGTGGGGTAGAGTAGCAGCAAGCACACACAGTCATAGTTCCCTCCGCTGCAACACGGTGTCCTGCCACGTTAGATGTAAGTGTGGAACCTCTCCTATCGATACTAGGAACAATGGGTTGTTCCTCACCATATTACTACTGGGTGGCTGTTCTGTGCCAATCCATGTCCTTCTGCAATAGCATTGGGTAGCATTGGATAGTCAATCTAGGACTTGAGAGTTGTCATTACTGATGACTTTGGGGCTTTAAATTGTCAATACCTATATCAACAACCTTCAACCAACAAAATTCTGACAAACCAGTTAATATGACTACCTTAGGTAGAGTGGCCTCCTATTGTTTGTTATTGCCTTTATCTATATAGAAATTGCGGAGGGTGAGCCCCTTAAACTGTTACAATTTCTCTCTGTCCCTTAAAAATGGGTTGGGAATTCTGGACCCAGAAATGATAAATTTACATCTATTAGTAACTTTATAAATGTGATGATTATGATTGTTGAAATTATTGATATGCACATGAAGCTATTTTGATTGATCAACAACAAAGCTATACATAGAAATCATAGTTCAAGTGAGCCCCTGTGATATGGAGACAAGGATTATCCATACTTATAACATACTAGGCTGGCAGAACGAAGGAAATACTGTATATGACGTACAGAAGGTGTGAAAACACTCACTACTGGTGTGGCAGAAGTAAGTTATACAACACAAAGAGCCGTTTACTCAGGATAATGGCTTAGTCTTGGCTGAGTACATTCATCTGCGACTCATGATCACACACAGAAAAGAAGTAGAATCTCTTTGACTCCCGACATGATCACTGAGGGAACTCTCTTCAGGACTCTAAAATGACTCCTTAACAATAGCAGGACTCTAAAATAACTCTATAATGACTCTGTTTTAAGACTCCCTAATGATTCGGAGTCACTTTCGAGTTTTGGGAGAGTTGCCTCAGTGATCAGGGCTGGACTCCCATTTGAGAGTTACAGTGATCCTACTTCTTCTCTCTGTGCAGCCTTGAATATCGCCATTATCCTGAGTAAAAGGCTCTATGTGTGTGGTATGTATAACTACTACGTATTTTACCAACAGGGTTATATGACCATCACGTCATCAGGAAATCAGGTGATTTTCATACTTTTACCAGTACACTACTGTACACAAGACCTACCTCCATGCACTACATATTTATGGATTATTCATTGTGACAGTGTGACAGCCGTCCTACAGCTATCAGGGAATCTCAGACTGTGTACTCATTACTATGTTTTCAACCAATGAGGGACATCCACATCGACATCCACCTGGACCATTTACATACCATGTCTGGTTAGCCAATACACATGTTATAAACATACTTTTTTTTTAAATAATATGAACCTTTAGTGTAGGTCCGGATAGGGCCAATTTAGTTTGTGCTTAAATTTGGTGGGGTTTCTGGTAAGTAATCAATC
>CANHQG010000442.1:0-23386 GCA_947462335.1 Harmothoe impar
ACCTAACCACGTGGAGGCCGTTGTTTGCCCCCCAATTACCCCTCCTGTGACGTAGAAGCAGAGGAAACTCTAACCTCTGCTATACAACACATACCTGCATTACTATATATATAGAGAGTATAATATTACTTCTCTGCATCATACTTTTTTTTTTGGGGGGGGGGGGGGGGTTGTGCATGATAGACTTGCTGACCAGCCATTAAATCTGGGATAATGCTAGCCACTCGCCAAATCGCCAATGGCGAATTAAAGTTCACTTTTGCTATTGCTTCGACATTATAATTCGTCAAATTGGCTAACTGGATAAGGGGCTGAATGTGGATATTACTTAGGACCAAAACTTTATATTAGATACAAATTTAAGGGCGTGGGAGTGTAGGTAAGTAAATAAGCTGAGATAATTATGTCAGCCTTATCTCATCAACTACATAATTTTTATTCATTGTATTATAGCCTAAAAAATATATATCCTTGTTCAATCTAACTTCAAACACATTTGGCTAATTGGTGTCAAATTTGGCTAATGAAAATTAATGCAAAATGGCTAAAATGGTTCACAGAAAAGACGTCCTAGCGTTATCCCAGCTATTAAAGTGCTATCGGCCTGATTAAACTCCATGGCACGTCGTACCAAGTAGTGTCGACCACCACACCCCTGTCGTGAAAACATTAGCACTCTCTTACAATACATGGATCTAAGTACAAAAACCCAAAACGTTGTTGATCATGGTTGGCTTTTCCTCAAGCCGGTACCACCTGCATTCCACAAAGTATTTACCACTGTCTCCACAACCCTATATAGCCTAACGTGACTTTGGATCACCCCCTGCCCTGCCCTTATATAAGGCGGCGCTGGCCGGGTTCTGAATGAGCGCCGGACCAGCCCGTAACTAGCCCTCTTCGCGGGGAGGTTCGTTTTTTGATAAGGTGGAACTAGATGAATTCAATGGTGGAACTTGCTGGATTTTCACTAAATAAATATGCAAAAAATTACTTGATTTGTACTCATAACTATAATTCATATGAGCCATACATGTATAACAAAAAGGACCATGCTTTAATGGTTTACTCTCGTATTAATTGTCCGATTTACAAGCCGTGAAAAACTGGTATGTAGAAAATTATCTCCGCTTTCAGGCCAGCTAGAGTGGAACGTTTTTGGTCCATCAGGCCTGTGAGGGGGGTGGTGACGAACCGCCGAACCGTCCGAACCGAAGTTACGGGCCTGAGTCCGCCGGTCTTGAATAAGTGCTGTAGTCAGGGTGGCATTGAATACGTTGCGGGTTGCACCCTCACCAGTCTCACACAGAAAAGAAGCCATACATGTATAACAAAAAGGACCATGCTTTAATGGTTTACTCTCGTATTAATTGTCCGATTTACAAGCCGTGAAAAACTGGTATGTAGAAAATTATCTCCGCTTTCAGGCCAGCTAGAGTGGAACGTTTTTGGTCCATCAGGCCTGTGAGGGGGGTGGTGACGAACCGCCGAACCGTCCGAACCGACGAACCCCCCTTAGTTACGGGCCTGAGTCCGCCGGTCTTGAATAAGTGCTGTAGTCAGGGTGGCATTGAATACGTTGCGGGTTGCACCCTCACCAGTCTCACACAGAAAAGAAGTAGAATCACGGTGACTCCCAAATGGGAGTCTGGACTCGATCACTGATGTAACTCTCCCTACGACTCTAAAGTGACTCCCGGTCATTAGGGAGTCTTAGAATAGGAGTCATTATAGAGTTATTGTATAGTCCTGATAATGTTAGGGAGTCATGGGGAGAATCACCTCAGTGATCAAGTCGGGAGTCACAGTGATTCTACTTCTTTTCTCTGTGCTTGTTTCTATGTTTCTATGGAGGTGGCGGGATATGACATTACCCATAGCCTTAGGGCAAATCCAACGTGGCCGTAGGGGGTGTTCTATCCAATATGGCAGCCCCCTTGGCCCAATATGACTACATAAGTCTTATGGCTGTGTCTCATGAGATCGGGCCAATTGAAATGTCTTTGACTGGGTGCCAGCTTTGACCGGGTTCCACCTTTGACTGGATGCCAGCTTTGACCGGGTGCCAGCTTTGACCGGCCACCATAAAAAAGAATATTTAAGAAAAATAAATTTCTTCTTTGATATGTAAGGGATAAAATAAAGAAAATGGTGGTGGTTGTATCTTCATATATGGCATTGCCTGCCCTAAATAAACCGTTTTATGTCAGCCGGTCAAAGCTGGCACCCGGTCAAAGACATTTCAATTGGCCCGATCTCATGAGACACAGTCTTATACAGGTGGATCATGTTGTCAGCCCAGTGTTGTGGTTCTTTACCAGGTAAGGAAGTCAGGATGGGGAGGTGTGTGTGGGGGGGGGGGGCGGTGCGGGGGAGGAGAGAAAAACAGGGTATACCGGTAGCAGGATGGGGGTAAACAGCCACACAGGGACATCACGACCCCTCCTACTACATTACACATCCCGCAGCAAAAAGCCGCCACACACCCGCAGGGGCCGACACAGGGATTCGAAAGTGTGTGTGGTGGGGGGGGGGGGGGATCAAAATATCACTAGAAAAATCTCAATGTTTTTCCAAAAGGGGCGGGGTTGGGGGGTTGGGAGGGACCCCTGCCGCCAACTATGTTGTATACATGTATAGATATAGTCGTATGTGGTAATGGTACACACAGGAGACTCGGGTTAGGACATGGGTATCTATAATTGATAACAAAACATGTACGTCTTTAGAGTACATTGTACATGTATATGGTTAGAATCCAGCCCTTGACTAAACTAGCCACACATGCTGCATGGGTTTATAAAGCCATCCATGTTAAAATCCGCTGGCGTTGGGAGGATGGGGCATGGCCTCCCTCGTATAATTGGTTTATCCCTAATATAAGCCTATGGCTATAGAGATACAAAACCCCATAGCCACCCACCGCCCCCCCCCCCCCCAATAAAAAATAAAAATAAAAATAAACTCCCAAAAAACACGATGAACGCTCTTCTTACGTCCCGGGAATGTAGCTTCAGAAACACGTTTTATGAATACAACCTCGGTTTCTGTGATTATGGTTTTACTAATGTCGAACATTTACCCTTCATCTTCTGACTCACTGCACTCCGTGATGTAGTAATATCACACCCACAATTAAAACGTGAACTGTGACGTCACACCTTCCGGTCAGGTGTGGCGTCTCTAAGGTACCCGTGGTTAAATGTCGGAACAGAAAGAGGGCAGGGGGGGGGGGGCAGTCCAAAAATCGTGTCTGAAATTATCGGATCTGAAATTATCAACCAGTACATCTACATTCCGCCATGATAAAACACATATAAAATGTCCACAGTTGTACTAAGCAGGGCTATTTAAAGTGCAAGAGCAACCGAAATGCCGTCCAGCAGGCCACATCCGGAATATTAATAACAGTTGGTATTCATGGAGTATTATAGGATTACATTTACATTTGCAAATACGTGAGTGACTGACTGAGTAGTCGTTATGTAATGCCATTTAGACAGCTAGAGTCATATTCATGTCGAGAAAGCTACATAAGCATCAATTTGACAGAAATACATGTGTCCATGCCTGGGCATAAGGGCAGCAGGCACCAGACGAACAAAAGAGGGAACAGAAAAGGGTAGATGAGACCCCGGGGATGAGACCCTTTTAAGATGGGCTAGGGAAGCCGTCTCCAAATGAAAATTGGAAACGGCTTGTTGGTATTAATAAAGTGGATGGTGTATAATGTAAACTTTATTGATCATGATAAACGTTATAGCTGAGCGAATTGAACACAAAGGGAATTCAAATTAGTAAACTTCCCTTTTATTGCTGAAATTGAGTTAAAACACACTTGGGTTTGGTTTGAGGATGTACATCTTTACTTATAAGTTCTTTGTTGTGCCAGGGTGGGATGAAAAACACACACAAAAAAGAGAATATTGTCAAAATAAAATTTATAAAAGTGGTGGGGTTAATGTGGTGTGAGGGTGACTACCCTGGGTGTGACGTCACAAGGGACGCTGTGTTTGCGGGTCCCGGATGCAGGTTGGGGTCTCACCGCGCACAATGCATTACACGCGGGAAATGTGTGTCATGGGGAAATTAGAGAATTATAAATAATGTCACTTTAATTTAAGTGTGTCTGTGGGCTGCGTTACAGCTACTTTTGTAGAATACCTGATATCTTTTTATAACCCTTTGTCTGTGGTTTTTGGTGACTCCCTGCAAAGGAATATCATCTTTCATCCATATATAATCGGGTGTCGACTACCAAATTCGACACGGCGACATGACTATTTCTTAGAATCTACAATCGACATGGGGCCTTGTGACATGCGACATGACGCTTGAAAAACATAGTAACAGGGGACATGGGCAATTCTTAAAATCGACATGGGACATGAGCAGTATTGAGACAACCCAGACCCTCATAGAAGTATAGGTCTACGAGGGACTAGATCTACATCCCTGGGTATACATATGTACAATAATAACCTGTTGGGTGTAACAATCGTGAATCACATTAAATATTCTTGAGAGGAACCATCATAAATCTGTGCGACAGTCCTTTGTCTTGTCCTCCTTGTCCACTTCCCACTTATAGTGCCTCTGTGTGAAAACAATCCGCCGTAATTCCGGCTAGGGCCAAAAAAAGGTTTGTTTCAGGTCACCTGACCGACCCTATCAAAACAGGGCAGACCCTACATTTTTCTATGAAATTTTGATATTTTAAAAAAATTTTTACCTGTTTTTGGGTCTTCGGAGTGAATCGCTAGTTCTTTCATGTAAAAAAAAGTGAATAAAATGTTTTAAAAAAAAGACCTACCGACCCTCTATTTTCTCCCCATGTTACCTGAAACAAACCTCTTTTTTGGCCTAGTGGTGTGGGGTGTGTGTGTATGTGGGGGGGGGGGGGTAGAGGAGACCCAGGAGACAGGGGGCGTCACGCTCATGGCACCGCCCATCCTTTGTTACCTCCCTGTGCGGCACAGTAACCCTTTAAGGGCCGCAACGTGATAAAATGATGCATCATGCCCTTTATCATCATGATGCATGAATGCAGCCCTGGCGAGTAACTCCTCAGAGCTGTATTGATCAAAGCATCATGTCAACCCTATGGGAGTGCATCGACATGATGCATGAATGCATCCCTGACGAGCAACTCACCAGGGCTGCATGAATGCATCATGACGACAAAGATCATGCTGCATTGTAGCAAGTATCAGTCCTTGCAGGGTTCCAGGGTGTTGCAGGCAGTGTGCGTCTTGTTGGCAGCTGCCCAGTCCCAAGGTGGTTCTCGGGTCAGCGGGTGACATCCAGGGGGTAGCGGAACCAGCCGTGTTCCAGTTTGTATCTCACCTCTGTAAGGTACTCAGGGCAGCAGGGGTTACACCAGTACTGCCTGGGTGCATCATGACAACTACACATGAACATACAGCATTAGTGCATCATGACAACTACACATGAATATATAGCATTAGTGCATCATGACGACTACACATGAACATATAGCATTAGTGCATCATGACAACTACACATGAACATATAGCATTAGTGCATCATGACGACTACACATGAACATATAGCATTAGTGCATCATGACGACTACACATAAACATACAGCATTAGTGCATCATGACAACTACACATGAACATAACGCCTTGGTGCATCATGACAACTACACATGAACATAAAGCATTAGTGCATCATGACAACTACACATGATGTCTTGGTGCATCATGACAACTACACATGAATATAAAGCATTAGTGCATCATGACAACTACACATAAAACATAAAGCATTAGTGCATCATGACGACTACACATGAACATAAACTAAAGCATTAGTGCATCATGACAACTACACATAAAACATAAAGCATTAGTGCATCATGACGACTACACATGAACATAAACTAAAGCATTAGTGCATCATGACAACTACACATGAACATACAGCATTAGTGCATCATGACGACTACACATGAACATACAGCATTAGTGCATCATGACAACTGCACATGGACATACAGCATTAGTGCATCATGACAACTGCACATGAATATAAAGCATTAGTGCATCATGACAACTGCATATGAACATAAAGCATTAGTGCATCATGACAACTACACATTAATATAAAGCATTAGTGCATCATGACAACCACACATGAACATATAGCATTAGTGCATCATGACAACTACACATGAACATATAGCATTAGTGCATCATGACAACTACACATGAACATATAGCATTAGTGCATCATGACAACTAACATGAACATACAGCATTAGTGCATCATGACGACTACACATGAACATAAAGCATTAGTGCATCATGACAACTACACATGAATATAAAGCATTAGTGCATCATGACAACCACACATGAACATAAAGCATTAGTGCATCATGACAACTACACATGAATATAAAGCATTAGTGCATCATGACAACTACACATGAACATAAAGCATTAGTGCATCATGACAACTACACATGAATATAAAGCATTAGTGCATCATGACAACCACACATGAACATAAAGCATTAGTGCATCATGACAACTACACATGAATATAAAGCATTAGTGCATCATGACAACTACACATGAACATAAAGCATAAGTGCATCATGACAACTACACATGATTATAAAGCATTAGTGCATCATGACAACTACACATGAACACAAAGCATTAGTGCATCATGACAACTACACATAAAGCATTAGTGCATCATGACGACTACACATGAACATAAAGCATTAGTGCATCATGACAACCACACATGAACATAAAGCATTAGTGCATTATGACAACTACACATGAACATAAACTAAAGCATAAGTGCATCATGACAACTACACATGAACATAAACTAAAGCATTAGTGCATCATGACAACTACACATGAACATAAACTAAAGCATTAGTGCGTCATGACAACTACACATGAACATAAACTAAAGCATTAGTGCATCATGACAACCACACATGAACCTGACGCATTGCGGCATCATCAGTTGTTTTTTTTAATGTCGCGAAGACCTGTACTTACCGGTACCAATAGAAGATTTTTATTCAGATGCCTCAATTTAAATATTTCAAGTTTTTTTCAATAGATTGGTCACTTTCATGTCTTTCATGTCTTCATTCCCATTGCGTGAATAACTGTAATGTATTGTTGAAAATCATTTCATGAATAAAAAATACTTTATAATTTCAAAGGGATAAGTTGAATATGTCTTAGTGTCTATATAACCACAAGCACTCAGTGCCAGAAATAACTCTCTTGTTCTGAGCATTGTTTTCTTATTTTAAGTATAAACTTCAACAATTATGTTTCTCAATAATGACATTTTCCCCACATATCAAGATTGCACATAAGATCAGAAATAAGAAAATATATATTCTGACTGTATTTCTTTAATTTACCCTAACACTAAGGGTATACATGTGTTTTGTAGCGTGTTGATTCATGTAACTAATGTTGTATTTATGTTGATCCAGGTGAGTGATAATTGGGCGTTCTGCTGCTGGTGAGGCACAAGGCACCGTGTAAGTAACATTTGTTGTATGGCCACCTTATGTTGATAACTTGGATTATGGGCTTTTACAGCAAGTATATATTGGGCAGATGGAAGCAAAAAAACAAACAAAAAACAACAACTATCCCACAGCTAGGGAGACTTGGCTCTCAAAACTTTCCATGGCAGCGGTCAGAGGCAAAAAAAAAGAGGAGAATTCCTCTTTAGTGCAATAAAATGAAGGGACATTGAGATGTTTCCGATTCTGAAATGCCAGATGTTGAGATTCTACTGGTCAGCATACACTGACCATTCATCCTCTTCACTCACCATGTACCCATATAACCAGTTTATACTATGTTTCATCCATTCACTACTATACTGAATCTGGGCCCTGCTGGCGAGGTCGACAGAGCTTCCACAATGAGCTCACAGCTGGACTACATACTCAATGTCTTTGAGAAATTAGCAGGGAAATAAGAAGTGGGGTGGGGCTAGTGATGTCCAATGGTGTCCACTGTGAGTTGTAAAACGGCATGGTGGTAAATGTGGTAACCAGGGGGATGCAAAGTTTATTGATAATGCCTGTAAATGATACTTAAGTCAGGTGTTGTCTAAATTTTAATTGATATTATCAATGTGGACCATAATGACCTCACAGTTGGGGGCCTCGCCAGCAGGTCCCAGATTCAGTATACTAGAGATATAACCAGAATTTGCTTTAAAACATAAAGCAGAGACATGGAGACAGACTCCTTTCAACTAGAGGTACCCTTTCACTGGTCCACCATTCACCGACTCTGTTTACTGCTCAGGAATTCCTCCTATACACTTACATGCTTTAGGCAAAAACAGCGCTGGACAGGACCCAGCCTTTCACTGGTGTTTCTAAAGGCAGACGCTGAATTGTTCCCCTAATGATGTCCTTCCTCTGATGGTGACTGGAGCCCCCTGGCGGCCAGAGTCGGCTTTATGTGGACCACGTGACCTGTGGAGGCTTGACAAGGTCACAGGGCTGTAACGAGGGACAATGACCTTCTAATGAAGGACATCCAACATGGCGGAGAATTACCCGGAAACCACAAACATCCCTGACCCTTAAAGGGCCGCAGGATGTCCCACCCAATTAACACTTTAAGGACGGATGTCACTAAAAGAATACATTTAATTGTCGTCATGATGCACCAATGCAGCACCGGTGAGTAACTTGCCAGTGGTGCATTGGTGCATCATGCTGACCCTTCGGGGGTGTAATGACCCCATACGGTTGGCATGATGCTTGAATGCATCCTTGGCGAGTTACTCGCCAGGACTGCATTCATGCATCATGACAAGCAATGGCTGCAGGCCTGGTTAGTAACTCACAAACGCTGCAGTGTATCATGCCAGTGTATCATGCCAGTGTATCATGAATTCTGTATCAACGCTGTAAAATCGGCATGATGCAGCACTGGTGAGTCACTCACCAGTGTTGCAATCACGCACCATGCCGACAACAGCCTTGAAGGGCCTAATGCCTTAACGCTCTAAGGGCGGCATGATACCTTAATGTATCATGCTCTTGGTCGTCATTATGCATGAATGCAGCCCTGGCGAGTAACTCGCCAGTGCTGCATCAAGCATCATACCGATCCTATGGGGTTGAAACACTCCCATAGGGTTGGCATGATGCACCAATGCAGCACTGGCAAGTTACTTGCCAGGGCTGCATTGGTGCATCATGATGACAAATGTTATCTTTTAGCGACATGCGTCCTTAAATGGTTAACGCAGTTCTTTACATCCTTTATACATGCAGTGGTGCTGGACTGAGAAGGGTTGTATACAAGTCAGAACACTCAGACCTACACGTCATTAAGACTGTATTAATGGCCGTACTAATAAAAGTAAGGGAGAGTGGGATCACACGGTTGTTAAAGGCGCAGAACTTGCTGCCCCTCCAGTAACAGTCGGAGTGCAGTCGGGACAGGTACTCAGCCCTATATATAGGGGCGCTGGGGATTTAAGTGATATCAAATGGTTCTGGGAAAGTTAAAAAAAAAGAAGCTAAACGTCAATTCACCTAGTTACATGAAGTTGCCAAATGCCTTTTTATGCTTGTGAAACTAAATCTCAGAGTTTCTATTTTATCAGTCGCATCTTTTCAGACAAGTGGTAAATCATACCTTATAGTGTAAACGGTGCGTTATCACGCACGTACATTGTATATGTCAACACGCGACAAGAGACATTACACCCTCCTCCCTGACATGTTCCTCTATGGGCCTAGACTCCTAAATTTGACATGGTGACATGGCCATTTCTTAAAATCAACATGGGACATGGTCATGTAACTGACATGGGACATGGGGTCTTTCTTAAATTCATGTGACATTACATTACATTGTCTTATTCACATGAAAAATATGATTGGAAAGTGCATCAGAATGCACCAGTTCAAGTCTAGACAATTTTGTTGTCCAGAGCTCAGGCTCTAAAATTGCATCAGAATGCACCATTTAATACGGTTCTAGAGGTTTCATTTTTTTGTGGGGGCCTAATCAACAACATCCCATTTGATACATGTACTAGTGACTTTTTTTCCCCTTAGTGACATGTCACATGGGCCTTTCTTAAGATCGACATGCGACATGGGACCCCCACCCCCCCCCCCCCCATCATTGGCCCCTCCTCTGCCCATCACCCCTCCCCCCTTCTCCATCCCCACACCTTACATCCACATGTCCTGACACACATATATACATTTTGTATATACATGTAGCAGAGCACACATCGTGCCGCATAGTTAGCTCTGTTTGGGCCGCATACTGATTTAATACATTATTCCCTTTATCGGCATGATGTATGACTGCTGCACTGGTGAGTAAATTACCATGCGGGGATCATTCAAGCATCATGCCGACCCTAATGGGTTGATGCACTGATATGGGGATCGGCGTGATGCATGAATGTAACCCTGGCTCGCCAGTGTTATAACCATACATCATGCCGGCGAAGAGTATACTGCATTAACGCATGATGCGGCCCTTACATGGTTAGTGGTGTGTGTTCTGGATCATTTCCGGGCGCGGTGCATGCCGGGACGTGTTGATATGAGGTCCTGGAAGAATACCGGACCACCTCCTTGTGATGGAACGCTACCCGGACGCCACCCGGACGCTAATACTACAGTACTGTGTACATGTATGAACGTGTATACAAGTACTCCACCCCCAGCACGACCACCCAACATAGCAGGGGCGGATCCAGGGGGGGGGGCGCAAGGGGCGCCCCCCCCCCTATTTTTTGGTAAATTTTAATGTAGATGGTTGAACACCCCCAATGCTGTAGGTATTACCACGCCCCCCCTTTCCCAAATTCCTGGATCCGCCCCTGCATAGCACCTTCCTACCTCCTCCCCTTATACACACCCTCTCCTAAACTCGCCCATCTCCTGCTCCTTCTAAATGGGAGTGGACCACTACATTCGACAGTGCTACATGGGCATTTTGAGCCTTAAAATATAATAGTGACATGCGACATGGGGAATATACGGGATAGTGACATGGGTAAATCGACAGCTAGTGGCTATGCCTCTCCCCATCTCCAGACCCCTCCACCAAACCCTTCAAAGACAGATTTAATGGTGCTTTAATGCACTATACATGTAGAGTTATTCCCCTTTTATGGGGGTGGATGGCTAAATTCGACACGGCGACATGACCATTTCTTAAGATCGACATGCGACATGAGGCTTAGTGACATGAGGAAAAAAATAAGTGACATGACATGGGGTGTTTCTTAAAATCGACATGGGACATGAGAGGTTCTTAAGGGCGACATGGGACATGAGGATTTAAGGGACAGGCGACATGACCATTTCTTAAAATTGACATGCGACATGGGGACCCCCCCATCTAGACCCCCCCCCCTTTTGTCAGCATGCAGTATAGTGCTGTATTCGTCCACCATGCTAACCTAACGAGTCAGTTGAGGCAGGAACTGGCCGATGCCGTCCCTCTACCCAGTCACCTTGATCCTCTACTGCAGGCTGTAGATAACGGCCATGAAGGTCACCCCTCACACACCAGGGCGTTAACCCTTTAATGACAACATAATGCCTAAACGTTCATGTCCATTTTTGGGCATGATGCACCAATGCAGCCCCAGGAAGTGACTCACATTCAGGGTCTGCATTGGTGCATCATGCCACCATTCGGGAGATCATCAGCCCTACATGGTCAGCATGATGCATGAATGCAGCATAGGCTTGCATGAATGCATCATGGAGACGGGGAATATAGTGCTATTAAAACACTCTGTTGCTCTCAAAGGGTTGAGTGCACCCAGATTCTGCCTGTCTCACCTTTACCTCACATCTTCACACGCAGACCCCTGTAGTACCCCCCCCCCCCTCTCACCTCTCCCCCATCAGCCCTTAGGTTCAGTTTACCTGTATGTGGTACTGTTCCACACCCCTGTACCCCTCAACTTGCACCTCTCCCCGCATCACCCCTTAACCCTTTAAGGACGGCATAAGTACACTAATGCATCAGTAACTCGCCAGGGCTGCATTCAATCATCATGACGATCCTACTGAATCGAGACACTCCCAAAGGGTCAGCATGATGCACCAATGCAGCACTGGGGAGTTACTCGCCAGGGCTGCATTGGTAAATCATGCCGACAAAAACTCATCTTTAAGCAACATGCCACCCTTAAAGGATTAAGTTCGGTTTACCTGTATGCAGTACTGCCCATACCCCTGCACCCCCCCCCCCTGTACCTGTACCCACACCTGTACCATCCCCTTACCTAGTTCCCCGGTGTCCTGGGACCCCCATACCCAGGTGAGGTCAGGGCGGGGTGAGACTGCAGGAATGGGGTCACGTCACCATGGAGACCCTCAGGTACACGGGATCCATCCTGTCCTCAAACCAGGCTGGGTCAGGGCAGCCTCGGCCAGCGACTATCTTACCAGTTGGATAGCCTGGGTGCAGGCCATCATCCCATCCCAATACACATTTTTCAACTACCTCTGTCAATTATAGGTGTTAATTGTACAGTTGCTCCCGGTACTTTTATTACCCCTTTGATATTGATTAGCATCTCTCTGTACTTGGATGTGCATTGGCGAATACACACCCATTTGCGCCACCAAACTGGCGCAAATGGGTATCAAGTGAGATGAAGGTCTGCTCCCAGACCATACACAGCAGAGGGACCCGGAGCAGTGTTGGTGTGGGGGGCCGAGACTGGGTCAGGGTGGGCACAGCAGTCTCCGACTCCCAGCCTAATGCCATGGCATGGGCTGGGAGCAAGGTTGCATTTCACTTTTCGCAAAATGTGTGTATTGGAGAGATCAAGGGTGTGTATTGGAAAAAATCAAGGGGCTAATAAAAGTAGCTGGGGGCTTCTGTGTAATCCATTGGCGGATCCAGGGGGTGGCCCAACGGGCCTTGTCCCACCCCCCCCCCCCCCTCCCCAAAAAAAAAGAAAGAAAAAAGATCTGAAAAAAGGGGGAATAAGAGAGGGGAAAAGAGGGGGAAAAGAGAGAAGGGAACAATACCATATAGACACAGACCATCAACGTTTTCTTGGGGGGGGGGGGCATGGCTACTGCGATTTTTTTGTGTGCTGCGTTTCGCTTGCGCTGTACGCAGGAACAAGCAGTCACTCCATGGTTGGCCAGGTTTGGGCCCCCCTCTGGAAGATCCTGGATCCGCCACTGTAATCAACATCTTTACTTGAAAGAAGTGTTTGAAATATCGTATTGGAATACATGGCAGCCTGCTCCCAGGCTAACCAACTGGTAAGATAAACGCTGGCCGAGGCTGAGGGCGGAGGGACAGTCTCAGCATTACACAGAAACATTCCTTGAAGTTGAAGTTCAGTTTCAAGAAAGCCAAAGGATAGAATTAAATACTAGGATGAAAAGTGGGAAAAGGACAGTTCGACAGATTGCTAGTTCGACAGGACGATTCGACAGGACTATTCGACATAATTTCCAAGACTATTCGCCAGATTTTCAAGATCATTCGACAGAATTATTTTTTCAGCAAGACAATTCGACAGATTACGTTTTTCAAGTACATTGTAGTATGCCTATATGTAAGGGTACATCTATGTACCCTTGACCGCCCCCGTAGAAAGCCAGGAGCCTTTTTATCTTTAGAAGCGACCATGTTTTAATTTAGAAATATTGTGGTAACGAGCATGTTTGGGTATTCAGTATTGTATTTATTATATTTTAGTATGTCTCAGATAGGTCAACGAGTATATCTCACGAATATGATTGTATTTCTCCACTTATGGGATTTCGTTTGGAAAACCAATTTTACTTTGAAAGGATACAGGATTTTGTAAAGGGAGGGGCCGGGTCATTGTTTAAAAATCCCCCCAACAATATCTACATTCAAAATCCTTCAAACTTCCACTCAAAAATGGGGGGGGGGGGGGGGAGGCACACGTCGGATCCGCTCCCCCCCCCCCCCCACCCACCTCAAATCCGCCCCTGCTGAGCTGAGAGTGAAAAGCTACTTGGTAATTATTTTAAAAGGTGATATAACTCCCAGCCCCACTGCTTGACATCTTGGCTAGCATTTTTTCACACATACTAATACTTGCACGCCGTGAATAAGACTAGGTAGGACGACGCAATTTTAGAAAATGGTCAGAATTCCCCATGTGATGTCTCAAAATGACGGGGAGATCAATTGGAGTTCAGATATGAAACTCTCATTGATCTGCCATTAATAGCTCATTTTCTATGAATTTCTAAAAAATAAAAGTTGAGATAATCAACCTGTCGATGCCCTCCACTGTTACTCCTTGGTTCTAGGTCCTAGGCTACTTCCCTGCTCTACACTCGAGGCAAGGCTGTGAATTCCCCAAATTTGAAGAGGTCTGGAGCTTTCCCTTTTAAAGATATCATGATTCTGTTTTTTACATTGGATTAGTGAAACTCTTTTCTGTTAGACCCACTAGCTAAATATGATGTGAGGTGCTTGAATAATATTTTATAAGACATTTTCCTGCAAGTAGCAATTCTAGAGCAATTACCTCATTCCAGGAGAACCCCTGTCGCCAATTTTCGCCAGCATATTTCTACACCAGACTAAAAGAACATCACTCACAAAGCTATAGGCTACCTAATGGTGGGGGTTTTGGGGGGTTGTAGGGGGTACTTCACTATATAAATTGCCTGCAAAGGTGTGGTAATTTAATCACAAATAGTTTTATTTAGTAATTGTTGTGACAGAAAGTAAAATAAGATACCTACAAAATCTGCTCTGTCAGGAGAGTATATATGTACAAGATACCACAAACATAAATGCAGACTTTCATGAATGACCCCCCTTTTCTGTAAAGGTAGCACCTGTGCATCCCCTTTAGAAACCGTTCCAATCTACCTGTCTGCAGTGCAGCTGTATTTATCTTACCAATTTATATCTCAGGACCTACTGCCCTGACTGCTACAGATAGGTTAGAAAGAAAAGATACAGTCTTCCCCTATCCTGTGATATGTCATTTGATATTGTAAAGTGTTTCATTGCTGAGTAATGAATGATTTCATTATGGTTGTTTAGCACTGTGACACATACAGACCGGGTGAGCAGGCTCCTGATTGCCCTACCTAATAAGACATGCCATAACAACAAAGGTAATCATATGTATAATGGACGCAAAATAGAAGGGAGGGGGCATTATGTGAAATCTGT
Organism: Harmothoe impar; assembly: GCA_947462335.1. Taxonomy (NCBI): domain Eukaryota; kingdom Metazoa; phylum Annelida; class Polychaeta; order Phyllodocida; family Polynoidae; genus Harmothoe; species Harmothoe impar. The sequence continues at coordinate 15,220 of CANHQG010000442.1, forward strand.
CAAATAGTCCTCTTGAAAAAATAAATCTGGCGAACTGTCCTGTCGAACAGTCTCGGAAATTCGGAAATTCTGTCGAACTGCCGATCTGTCGAACCGCCAATCTGTCGAACAGTCTGCCAGCCTGAAAAGTAATGCTGCAGCTTTTCAATATTTAAATTGACTAATGCAGTGTTACCTATAAGTATACGCATACTTCTTCATCATTACATTTTATTTGTGCACGTATAGATAAAGAGATGGAAGCAGTTTGATTATGACACAGGATTAATCGGCCTATTATCGTTGAAGAGTAAAATTAGCACTACCCATAGAACGGCCGAATAGGCCTAATTGTTGTATTCAATGTTGACCGTCATAATACCACAATACAGTAAGGAATTTACCCAGGATTTTAGTCTAAAAATAGTGAGATGGTCAAACTGTGAAGTAGGGGCAGGAGGGAGTGGGAGGGGAGTGGTCACACACAGTGTGGGAAAAGGTGTGTTTGTTTCCGGAGTCAGCCGTCAGTATTAGATTCCTGAGGTGAGCCTGGTAGGATGTCTCACAATAGGGGAAAACCTGAGGGTTTAATCTGTGCATGACGACCACATCTGATGACACCCCCCCCTCCCATGTCCCCTTCATCCTCCCCCCACCCACCTTGTACAACCTCCTCGTCTCAGGGAAACAGGTCATCTTTTGAAGTTCTCATAGCTTTATCTCCGGTTGTCTGTTTATCCAACCGGAAGTGTGTGTTTTTGTTGTGTACGCATGCGTGCCTCCTTGGAGACGGACGCTGGTACCAGCGTGCCTCGCCCAGACCTGTGTGTGGGGCGGGTGTCGCCGGTAACCAGCGCACTGCCCCCAGGTACTGAGTCGTCCTTTACATCCTCCAGGGGGCGTCTTTACATCCTCCAGGGGGCACCTTTACGTCCACCAGAGGGCACCTCAGGCTGCTGCCGGAACGAGGCTGACCAACCAGCATGCACCACTTCCGCTTGTTGCCGGCGGCAGACGCTGACCAGCGGGGATCCAAACCAGCATTTCCTGTTTAAAGGCAATCTACATGAATATAAGAAAGGGAATTAAATGAATGACAACTTTGATGACCAGGGCTTGACGATCTATGGGAATTTAGTATTGAGGCCACTCTTGGCCAACCTGAGTTTGATGGGATCTATCATTGAACCTAAACGTAATCAGGAAGGAAACAGGAAGGAAAACTATTATTGTAGGATCCAGAAAAAAACTGAATGTATAGCCCATTCGTGACACAAAAACTAGCCCTAGAATCTGGATATAGATCAAGTAAACACCTATTTAGAAGAATGTCATTACCGAAACTAAAGGGCAGTGCATGTAATATTTAGCTATTTATATTTCTATTTTGATATCAAGACGTGATGCGGCAATTGCTGCTGGATCCTGTTGTTTGTAGGTATCAGGACGTAGTACCAGGTAACGCCAGGCACCCCCCCCCCCCTGGTACCCCCCCCCCCCCCCCCCCCACACACACACACCACAAGTCGTGAGGCGGATCCCCCACACTGCAGCGCGCGGGCAGGCAGCTACTTCCGGTGGTGCCGCGGAGGAGGAGACAGCGTCTTGGTGACCTCACGGCGTCTCGGTGACCCCGTGCGTCTCCCGTGACCCCGTGTTGCCGCCTCGTGTACTGCGGCCGGATCGTGTCCTCACCGTTTTTGTGTCGTCTACCCACCCCCAGCTACCTCCCCCTCAGTCTGCCGGCTTTGTTGGGGTTAGAGTTCTGGCAGAGTCCCATAACACGGTGTGTGTGTGGGGGGGGGGGGGGGGGGGGGGGTAGGAAGCTGGGAGGAGGTAGAGAGGGGTGCCCGCACCTGTTGTTATCTTACAGACTAGCCCTTTGAGGACGGCATAATACATTCATGCATCATGTCCTTGGCGTGGTCGTCATGATGCATGAATGCAGCCCTGGTGTGTAACTCACCAGTGCTGCATTCAAGCATCCCGCCAACTTCACAGGGTTAAGACACTCCCGTCGGGTCGGCATGATTAACCAATGCAGCACTGGTGAGTTACTCACCGAGACTGCATTGGTGCATCATGACGACAACTGTCATCTTTTAGCGACATGCGTCCTTAAAGGGCTAGTTGGGGGGAGGATGTGGAGATGCGGCGGTATGTGGACACAGGGGCATTGTACCTCAGGTACACAGGTGGGTAGGGATCGGCCTCATGGGGGGATACAGGGGGAGAGAGGAGTAGGGTTAGGGAGGTATAGGGGGGATAGACACCATATGCTGGCGGTTCAGATCCGGTAAGAGAAATGGGGGTCCTGTAGTCAAAAATGTACATTTAGTTAATCATTCAAGTTTAGTTAAGTATAATGTAGTTATATGTACTTCTATACTTTTGGTGATTACAGAATAAAAGATTTTCACGTCGCAAATTAAATTAAAGCCAAGGTCAGGCATTTCATCATCTCAGCTATGAAGTAGTACATGTATGTGTATTTCAATAGAGAGACATGTTGATTCGTCTGCTTCAATTAATCAATTAATTAATTGATATATTAATTGATAAAGCACATTTATATGAACCGGAGACAAAAGTAAAAATTTGCCTGTAATAAATAAAAGTATCATTTGTCTTCTGCTGGCTTTACTTTAAATGGATATGCCCAGAGCCGTGGGGAGTATGATTTGCGATGAATATATTAAAGTCGCAAAGTGGAAAGGCTTGGTGGGGTTGTGGGTTCTTGACCAGTATAGAAAATGTAATCCTGCTGTATTTGATCCTGTACATCTTTGAAGGGAGCAGGACGTTTGATCTCACCACTTTTCTCTCTGACCACCAACTGATGTTAGCGTCATCCCCTGGGGCAGTCGTCATATATAATAAGGACTGACTTGAAAAGTTTTGGTCAGTGAATCCTTTCATGGTAGAATAGTGCTTTAATGCACTATGTCGCTTAGTCGTCTTGATGTGTGAATGCAGCCCTGGTGAGTAACTCGCCAGTGCTGCATGCATGCATACATCATGACTTACTCATCTTGGTTGATACACTCATGAAGCGCAGTGTCGGCGAGTTGCTGCCTCGGTGCATCATGACAACAAGTGGAAATGAAACATTGAAACATCGCTCTGCCCTTAAAGGGTTAAATAAAGAGTTGAAAAGGGTCTGGTCAGTTAAATAGATCCAGATTAGGTATAATGGCGGCAGGAAGCCATGGATGAGTCCATTCCTCCCGGGGCTACCCGGTAAGGTGCTTTAAGGACGGATGTCGCTAAAAGATGACATTTGTCGTCATGATGCACCAATGAGTAACACGCCGGTCCTACATTGGTGCATCATACCGACCCTTCGGGAGTGTCTCGAGCCCCTAGGGTCGGTATGATGCTTGAATGCAGCACTGGCGAGTTACTCGCCAGGGCTGCATTCATGCATCATGACGACCAAGGGCATGCTGCATTAAGGCATGATGCCGTCCTTAAAGGGCTGCGTCCCTCCTACTGGAGGACGCGGCAGGGACGCAGCTAAGACGCAGCCTCCAGGCCCCCTCCAGGCGCCCACAGCGCCATCCAGCGGCGTCTCAAAGAGCCTCCACGTCGTCATGGAGACACACCGGAAGTGGAGAGAAGAAAAGTTTGTTTTATTCTTTGAAAAGGAGAAATGTGTGGCTGCAGGTGAAACGGATGCTATAAAGATGGCCGCCATTTGTAAAGTGACATGCAGGTGTAATTACTTTAAATGATCTTAAATACCGTAGTTGATGTGGTTTCTAAAGTTTTCGATTGTAGTTTATTCAAGTTAACAGCAGCAATTTCAAGAAATGATAGGATGGATAGATGGCTTAAGGAAACAGGTTCTCGAAAGAAAAAAGTTTTGAAAGAAAAACTAGTGATTTCGCATGAATTGGCAAAATGATGTGAGAAAGATGAATTACTGCTGTCAGCCAGGTATTCCTGGGAACCTCAACACATCCTGCTTTCCCATTACAGTTAAACGACATGAAAGGACTACAAGGGCTGCACATGTCCTTTCTTTTTCTGGAAACAGGCCTACTTCATTCTCTTATTTATCTTATTTGTTTGTTTGTTGTCCTCTAATACCCCTGATAGTTTGAGAGGGTGACCAAGTTTGTCTTGGCAAAAGGTCCCTTCCACATACACATAGATTAAATTGTTGAGACAATTATAGAGCTAAGTACCGGCTAAATAGGGAGTTTCTGTAGGGAGGGGGTTATACCTGATATTTCTGGCATTTCATAGAAACGTCCATCATCTTTAATAGGGGGAAGTTTTGTACACGGAAACTACAAAAAAGAACACGCCAATACGAACAGGGAAGTAGAAGAAGCCTCGGTCAGGCACTGTGCACATCCTACATGGGCGACGCCCAGCGGTAATTCTTGTTTCTATCCTGCCTCTAGAGAGAAGATAATATACTTTTTTTGTGTTTAGTTTCTATCCTACCTTTAGAGAGAAGATACTATACATTTTTGTGTATAGATATGTGTGTTGTCAGCATTCCAGGTATGAGGGAAGTTTAACTTTAAGGTATAATAGGTTTATTAACATCAGCATGGTGCGTACCGGGTATATCCTTGTGGTACATGTATAGGCCATTCCAAGGTTGATGGATTGCATGGGGCTGCACAGTACTGCACAGCTCCACACCAGTAGGTATAAGGCGTATAGTCCTGATGCTGTACTACAGATGAATGCACACAGAGAAAAGGAAGGGAGTCATTTCGGAGTCAGAACCGAGTCTAGCTGACCTGGACTCCCTTTAGAAGAGAGTCAGAACCAACTGACTCCCTTTGGTCAAATCACATCTCTCCTGACTCTGTTTAAAAAGGGAGTCAACCTTAGTTGGACTCTCTTAAGGGGCAAAGGGAGTCTGGGCATGTAGGAAGGGAGTCAACAACAGTTGGTTCTAACATGTCCTGCTAGGTGGTAGCACTATGCTCAAAGGAGTAATAATCTGGCGGCTAACATGTATATATATATCTAAACTTATGAATATTCATAATCACTCTTACTATGAATAGTTGTAGCATGAATATCTAGTGTCAGCTCCTAATTTGATAAAAATAATTAAGAGTTGGTTCATAATTCTAGCATAACTATGATAGTTAAGGTATATGACCTTTCATAGACACCCAGTTTGTGGGAATACAAAAAGGTTAAATACATGGCAATTCAGATGTTCATTCATATTGACTAGTGTGCATTGAGGGATCTTGAATAAATATCCCTCTTAGACCTTGCAACAATATGGTGTGGAAAGATGAGCTCTGGTAACAGCCATTAGGCATATTGTATAGAGCAAAGGAGACTGCACATTATCATTGTAATTGATGTACAACTCCTTTCATAAAGGGAGTCAAATATAAGCTAGACCCCCTTTACAAAGAGAGTCAACGTTGAGGTGGACTCCCTTTAACTAAAAGGGAGTCATTTTGAAAGCAAGGACATGGACTCCCTTAAGGGAGTCACAGTGACTCTCTTTCTAAAGTGCTGACTCCCTTTCAGTCACAAAGGGAGTCATTCTGAAAGCAAGACCTGGACTCCCTTTCTGACTCGCTTCCTTTTCTCTGTGCACAATGAATAGCTAGACGTGTTGTTGAGCTTTCTTATGATCATGAAAGCATTCTCATAATTAGTTCTTTAAGGGGTATTAATGGCCATTTAATGAAGATTCTACTTTTGTCTTTATGATGCATGAATGCAGCACAGGCGCATGCCGACCCTATCTATTACCCCACCTCCCCATGGCGTGTGTTGGGTCGTTTCTGTGGCTGTAGCCCTTCTGTTGGCGTACATGTATCATGTTAAAGCCTTATATGCACGGTGGCATAGGAAAATGGGTGGGGGCTTCTAGGCTCCTGGAAAAACTGAAATATACTTCAGCATTCTTGAATAAGAATAGGAGTGGAGGGTCTCAATTTCTGATCACCTCGCCCTTACCATAGTGTGAAGCGTTTAAACCAACGCTGATACATGCATGTATGTATAAAATAACCAATTGCATGCGCTCATATTTGTAAGTACCGATATTGCATATGTATATACATGTAGTAACATCTGATATTTGCAATAGAGCGTACCGTATTCGACGTAATAAGCGCCCCCTCCCAATAAGCACCCCCCCCCCTTTTTGGGGCATTTCCAGACTAGAACAAAGGCTCACGTTTCCTAATTTTGGAGACAAGTACTTAAAACACTACAAAAATAATGGCGCTTATTACGTCAAATACGGTACAAGTTTTGTACTACATGTCTCTAGGATGTATCACGACGTATTACATGTTTCTAGGATGTATCACGGTTGGAGTTAGACTGGGATTATGTCGGAGGTATGCGTCACCCCTGAGCCTCTACTGGTAATACATGTATAAGCTATATACATCCCATGGTGATCCCCATCATCCATGTTGGCTGGGGGGGGGGGGGTGCGTGGCCTGTGGCTCTCCGTTTGGCCGTTAGTGATTAAAGGCCGACATCTTGCTGCCCCTGTACCAAGCGTTGAGATGTCACAAGGCCAGGCACCATAGCCCTTATGTACCTTTATGTAGGGTGGGTGTGGTGTAAGACGCTGTAACAAGCGGCAATTACCTGTGTTTCTGAAGCAGCGTTAAACGGTGCGAGCCGCTTAGCGCTTTAATACAACATGCCCAGAGGGTCGGCATGATGCATTAATGCAGCCCTGCTGGCGAGTCTCCTACTCGCTTGGGCAGCATTTATGCATCATACAGACCCTCTGGGAGTGTATCAAACACGTATGGTCGTCATGATGTATATTCACGCAGCACTGACTTGTCATTCGGCAGCTGCATTCATGCATCATGACGCCAATTAAAAGGCATCCCGAATTAAATCAATATATGTGGCCTTTAAAGGGTTAAGTTCTGGAAGACGCCAAACAGCGATTAGCAGAAGCTGCTGAGAAGGTTGTATTAATCATTTGAGAACAGCATGACGACTCAAGGATTTATGTATACATGTATCGTCATGATACACCGATGCATGTGTGCATCATGGCAATCCTTCGTGAGTGAATCAAACCCATAGTATGGGCATGATGCATATATATGTATGCATTGTGGCAACGGCAAATAATTCACCAGTGCTGCATTCAGGCATCATGCCGACAAAAATGCATTGAATGTTGATTTTAAAGCACTGTGCTGCAATTAAAGGGTTAAGTTGGACTTACTGCGTGTGGTGGTATTCTAGGCGGATTGTAGGCAGGCAGGATGCCGATGGAGACCATAGTGGCGTAGGAAAATGGGGGGCTGAATAAACCTCCCCCCCCCCCCCCAAAAAAAAAAAAAATTAAAAAAAAAAAAAGCCCTGTAATGTGATACAAACATTTCCCATATCATGCCTCTCCCACATAGGAAAAACGTTTTATACCATTCCAATACACATGTGTATAAACGCCATCATACTTTAATAGAAACAGATTTTTAAAGCTGGTTGGTGTAACAACCCCCCCCCCCCCCCCCATGAAGATTTGCTTCCTACCCCCTGGAGCCCGTGTAAGATGGCAATGCCCCATGCACAACGCCTAGACGTGGTACCACGGGAGGATGGAGTGAAGCAGGCCCGGGCTTGTATACAGACATTGTTACACACAGGGGGGGGGGGTACAGGGAGTGGGGGTGGGGGGGGGGGCTAACCCTATATTTACAGGTGACTGATCCCAATCTGGTGTTGTGTCAGGTGCGTACTGTAACCTGTGTGTGGGGCCCTTGACGAGCACACAACCATAGGTGGGGATGGGGAGGTGAGGGGGGGGGGGGGGGCAGACCCAGTCTCGGACCCCCATGCCACACCCATCACATCCCTATCCAACTGGTAGGATCCGAGGCTGAGACAGACTGTGAGGGGTCGAAAAGTAGCCGAAATTTAGGGCTCCATCTCACAAAGGCACTTTTACAAAAAAAGAAAAACGTTTTCCTTTGTTAAATTGTCTACAAAAGTAGATAAATTAGCCTACTTCTGCCAGGCCTCAAAGTCGCCTGGAGAATAGACTAGGTCGCCCTCTGCAGCCACAGCCATGGTGATGGTGGTGGGGGGGGGGGAGGGGTTTCATGGCTGGAGAGGGAGGTCTTGGTTTACTGTGGGGTGGGTGCGGCTGTGTAGTGGGGTGGGGTGGGAGTAGAGGCTATAATAACGCCCATGGACAATACATGGATCC
>CANHQG010000443.1:0-22956 GCA_947462335.1 Harmothoe impar
TCGCTCTCTGACATTAACAGTTTACAACTAATACGACACAATTGGCATTTTTAACTGAGTCGCGGTTTGGCAACGCGCGCCAAGCAGACAACCCGAAAAACCGACATTACACTTGTAATTAATTATAGGTTAATTGTGGACTGTTTGAGGTTCTAGCTGGCGGTTAAACCTTTAAGGACGGCATGGTGCATTAATGCATCATGCCTTGGTGGTCATGATGCATGAATGCAGCCCTGGCCAGTACAACATCCAAGCATCATGCTGACCCTCTCGCGTTGAGACACTCCTGAAGGATCGGCATGATGCGCTAATGCAGCACCAGCGAGTTACTCGCTAGAGCTGCATTGGTGTATGATAACGATGAATGTCATCTTTTAGCGACATGGTTTAACCATTTAAGGACGGCACGATGCCTTATAGCAACATTTGTAGTCATGATGCTCCAAAGCAGCGCTGCATTACTGCATCATGCAGAGTTTCAGCAGCGACATTCATGCATCATCATGACGCTACTTGGGATGTGTATCAACCCAGTAGGGTCGGCATGATGCATGAATGTAGCCCCAGTGAGTTACTCGCCGGGGCTACATCTATGCATCATGCCAACAAAGGGCATGATGCAATAAAGCACCGTGCGGTCCCTAAAGGGTTAACAAGGTAAGTTAATAGACTCGGTGAAAGTTGTTGAGATCCTGATTCTCAAAATAAGACAAAAATAGCATCTTACATTCTTCATCTTCATCTCTCTCCGTAGGCCATGTCTTTGCCTGCAGCCCGAGTGTATGGGGAAATGCAGTGGTGTAGGAAAAGGGGGGGCCAGGGGGACCCGGGCCCCTCCCCCCCCCCCGCCAATCACAGAGGAGGGGGGGCTTGAATATGCTTGGGCCCCCCCCAAAAATTTGTCAGGACACATATTCCCAAATTTTTTCCTCTTCCACAGACGAAAAAGTGGGGTACAGGGGTCTGGGCCCCTAATCAGAATTAAAGAGGGCTCAAATATTACTTTTCTATATAACTCCTATATAAGCGTGTATATGCACGATAATGCATGAAATTCAATACTCAGAAACTGGTTGGAGTGGGCTCCCATGGTCCCCTCAATGAAGATTTGCTTCCTTCGCCTCTGAATGGCCATGGGTTTAGTGACGAAACGTGACATGGGGGGGGGGGGCAATGAGTAGCTAAGAGAGCAGTCATTGCGAAAACTTTTTCGACATTCAGTCCTGCAAGTTTTCATACCTAGATTTACACAGATACATAGATTTACACAAGTATATTGAGAAACATATTTCAACTTTAGAGACCAACTAAATCATTTTAGTTCAGAAAAGCCCAACATGTGACTGGACATTCGGTCCTGCTACACTTGTCAATCTGCTGGACCGGTGGGATTTTAGAAGGACATTGCCACTGTCCTGCATGTTTCACAAAGACTGAGAGAGTGGTCAGCATTTAACAACAGTCAATGAGATGTGATCCCTCTAGGCGGGAAAACGTTCCCCATGTACTACTGATGGAGGGTTGGAGATGACGTCATTTGTAAACGTTCCCATATCTGTCTCTTTTCTCTCCCTCTGTCTCTGTCTCTTCTCTCTCCTTCAATTCTCTCTCCCTCTCCCTCCACCCCCCCCTCTCTCTCTCTCTCTCTCCTCTCTCTCTCTCTCTCTCTCTCTCTCTCTCTCTCTCTCCAATGCACCAATGTAGCCACCGGCGAGTTACTCGCCAGGGCTGCATTGGTAGGGCCCCAGACAGGGGGGGGAGCTGTGTCACTTGTCAATCCGAAGAAATGCCAATGTCCCTTGTAGGTCCTAATAAATGGGCCTTGTCCCTTGTTAAATTTAAAGAAGTAGGTGTGTCGCTTGTCTCCAACCCCGAGTATTCCCTTGTCCCTTGTCCATAAGGGCTAAAACAGGGGCTTGTCGCCTTGTCGAATTGACCCATCTAGGGCCCTATTGGTGCATCATGACAACAAATGTCACCTTTTACCAACATTGCCGTCTCTAAAGGGTTATACGCTAACCAAACCCCCCGAGTCAGCAAAACACAGAGAAGTGATCTGGAATGTGATCTCTATAAGTGTTTGGGGAAGTCCTGTTGGTTTCACATGTTGGCCCTCCTCCAACTACTCCTTACACAGTACTTCCTAGTAGCGCGTGTATATACTAGCTAACCATGTATCCGACCATCCAGGGGTGTGTATGGGTGTGTCGACCCAGGCAGGAGCGTGCACATGTATACCGATACATGTATACGTTATGGGGTTCCTAGGGGGGGGGGGGGTGAGGTATTGTCACAAAATAGGGGAGAGAGGGGCACGTTGAACCACTTCTGCACATTTATTTTTCCCCTGACCATATCAAGGTTATCTGAACTTTGGCTTTGCATGTAGCAGCTACCTTTTATCGTTGCCCTATATACTGACCTATGGCAAAGAAAGTATGGTCATTTTTTGTATTTCTTTTGATTTTTTGAAAATTAAATCTTTGGGTGGTTCAATGTGCCCCATGCCCTGGGCAGGTTGACCCACCCACTGAGGGACATTGAACCACATATATTGAATGGTTCAAACAATCCGTAATATGGATAAATTATTGAAAGTTTAGGTGGAAATACTTGCTATTGATACTTTTGCATAGCCTTGAATGTAAAAATACACTTATCTAATGCACACAAGTCAGTCAATTATGGTTTCAAGAGTAGTGACTGGGTTGGTGCATTACAGATTTCCCTTTAGGTCAATATAAACCATCTTAAGAGGATTGCTGTTATTTTCAAGCTCTATATATGTCTTTGATTATATTCTTCTATGATGGAACAGCCTCTCCTGCTTCTGAAAAATGATACATCTGGGAATAAAGACACTATGAATATGCTACAAAAGAATATATTACCACGATCAGCAAATTATGTATTTTATCATAACTGTAGAGTCAAATTGTTCCCTCTTTGAGTTTGTTTCTCTGTGAGCCTTAATTCTGATAAACTATGGGTTTATGAATATGAGGGCCAACTTGTTAAGATAGGCCATGGTAGACCCAGAGGTTGAAGTGAGTAATATCTTCTCATCTCTCACCTACAAGCTGACATAGTGAGGCTGCCCTCTGATGTGAAGCAGTGATACCTTGTCCCTCTATGCACTGCAATGATCAGGTGCATTGTGTTAAATAATGGAACTAGTCCTTCAAGGCAGAGGTTGGGGCACCTTGAGCATGGTTCAAGGTGCCCCAATTTTTGTGGTTCAATGTATCCCATGACGAAGATTGTAGATAAGGTTGATGTAATTCAGATTACAGAACACACTCAGGAGTAAAATCAGATTCTATTCAAGCATTGAGATGTGTACTTTGACCTCTATAAAGATATTAGGCCAGCCATGTTTTTCTATGACATGAGAACAAAAGTTCAACAATTGCAAATATCTACTTTCAAGGGCATAAATCCTTTAATGTTGTTTAGTTTTCCCCCCGGCATTCCAAACTAAACATGATGCTGCTGCTCTGAACCGTCTATAACAGGGGGTGAGGTGGTAAGAAAACTGCTGGAAAATCCCCAAAGGAATAGCAAAGAGAGCGGGTGGTTCAATGTGCCCAGGTGGTCAACGTGCCCCTCTCTCCCCTACCTCTGCAGCCACCCAACCCTCCGCACATGTTATTTAATAAAAATGTTTCTTAGAGCTAAGGGAAGTAATCAAGTATATTTCATGTATGTGTACCTGATAGGCAAACGTTATCCCCCTCCCCTACATTCCAGTTTTGCCCCCCCCCCTCCCCGCCCAGTGCACAAGTTGGACCTTAACCGGATATCCGGGCTGGACAAAGGCTGTATATGAGACGGCCACTTAGTGATGTGAGTGTGTGTGTCGGGGGGGGGGGGGGACAACAGGGGTGAGGTCAGCCTTACACTAGAGGTAGAGACACAGGTACAGGGAAGCCATCTGACCTGATCAATAAGGTGAATAATGACACTCATTCTGAACTGACTACTAATAGGATGTCCTTCATATGAACTTAGAAATGATATGAATCATAAGTTAGGGAATTATTATATATTCTCTAAATGGATATGTATACATATATATATATATATATATATATATATATATATATATATATATATGTATATATATATATATATATATATATATACATATATGTATATATATATATACCGTACCGTCGCGTTTAAGTGCCGTTTATTGAATAAGCGCCGATCTTGTATAAGCGCCGGGGGTAAACACCCCTCAAAAGTTATAAGCACCCGGGCGCTTAAACACGACGGTACGATATATATATATGCATATATATATATATATATACATATATATACATGACATACATAGATATATAATATATATAATAGAATACAATAGAAAATGATATGATATGATATGATATGGTATGACATGAAATGACATAACATGACATAATATAATATAATATAATATAATATAATATAATATGATATGATATAGTTTGATATAATATAATATAATATAATATAATATAACATAATATAATATAATTACTATAGAATTTCCCCGGGATGGATGGATACTTGATCGTGAATCACTCACATACTCAGGCCAAAAAAAAAAAAGGTGTGTTTCCAGTAACATGCCCCCAGGGCATAGACCCGGCCGGTCGGATTTTTTTTTTTTTTTTTTTTTTTCTTTGGTTACTTTCCCGGAAGGCCAGTAATAAGTAGCTCTCGTTATAGGGTGACTTAGTTTCAGATTTTTTTTTTTTTTGAAGCACCTTATCTTTGGCTCAAATACTCCAATAAGCTAATTTGAACTATCGGAGGTCGGAATTTGAAAAAGAAGGGGGGGAGCCTAAGGGAGTGTTCATTTATTAATTACAGGGGGGTGGTGAGATTTCGCGTAGAGGCGCGAAAAATCTTTACCCCCCTTGAGAGCGCGTAGAATTCCCCCCCCCCCCCCCCCCTGTGAACTATATGGATTTGGAGCACTAAATTCGACATGGTGATATGGGCCCTTTTTGGCTTAGTGACATGCGACATGAGGAATATAAGAGATAATGACATGGGACATAGCCTTTTCTTAAAATCGACAGGGCGACATGGTCATTTCTTAAAATCGAAAATCGGGACCCCCATTCCACACCCCCAACTATACTAACGCGTGGGCTTTTTTGCTTAAAAGGGGCTGCATTTTTTACGCCCCCTCTCGGAAATTTTTGCGCTTTTATAATCCTATGCATGTCCTTAAGGTGGCCCAGCCAAACATGTAAGTACCTGGAACATCGTGCCGCAACTTCTCTTTTTTTCTTTTTTTAAACAATTCTGGTCATCCAATTTTTTGGGGGGAAACATAAAATATAACAATTTTTGCTCTAAAATCCTTAATAATTGTCAGATTTACAAGCTGTAAAAAACGACATGTAGCCCAAAAAGAAAAAAAAAAGAAAAAATAGCCAATCCTGCTTGGGTAGACCCGGTCGGGTGACTGGAAACAAACCTTTTTTTTTTGGCCTCATCCCTTGTATTAATACACATGTGAGCGTACATCTCGTCACCACCACACAGTGGCTATTGACCTCATTAAATGTCTGTCAGTTTGCAGTGAAGGTTCACATATATGGCAACACATCCGGCACCTTGTCAGGAACACCCTCCCACACACAAACAACCCCCTTCTTGGGGGTGCAAAGCGGTCCCCCCTGAGGTTGGAAAGTCGCCGAAATTAAGGGCTCTAGGTCGAAAAGTCGCTTTTTTGGACCCTTTAATCTATTGTAAATTGTGTCCAAAAGTCGCCAGGTCGCTTTTATTATTGCCTTAGGTCGGAGGTCGCCTCCAAAACAGCCCAGGTCGCCAGGTCGCTTTTGACCCATCTGGAGCCACCTTCTTACTAATGTTAGAAAACACCACGACACCCCCCCCCCCCCCTTGCCCCCGCCCCTGGTCGGTGACGTCATTTGTGGCCGTTCCCCTCGTCCCGGTGGATGTGAGGACCTTCCCCGTTGTTGTAAACAGCTTCATTTGTGTCGTGGTGACTGCGGCCTGACCCGACATGCCTGCTTAGGGAGTGTTCATTTATTAGTTACGGGGGGGGGGGGGATGGGTTTCAGGGGGGGCATAAAAATGTCCGACCCCTCCTCAGGCCCTTTTAAGCAAAAAAGCCCACGCGTTACTATAGCCCAAAGGGGGAGGGGCCAAAAAATTTCGGCGCCTTTGGTGAGGGGCGGGGGGGGGGCTTGAAACATTCACGCCCCCACCCTTGCTCTCAGGGGGGGGGGGGCATAAAATATATCATCTCACCACCAACACCACCCCCCTGACTGCCCCCCCCCCACTAAGCTAGTGCTGCTCTAAAGCAGCCCTGGTGAAAAAGGGCATGGTACGTTAAAGGGGCATTCTCACCAATCACACTTAACCATACAGTAGAGTAGAGCAGTACTAGAATTGTGAGTGGGAAACGCTTGGTGATTATGCCACTTTAAAGCTGCATACTCACCACTAACGCCTGTGTGCAGGCCTGGCGAGTTGCTAACAAAGGACATTATATTACTAAAGCCCTGGGCTAGATTCATTGCTACATGACTAGATGTAGGGCTACATGACTAGATGTAGGGCTACATGACTAGAGGCTACATGACTAGACGCTACAGGACTAGATGTAGGGCTACATGACTAGATGTAGGGCTACATGACTAGAGGCTACATGACTAGATGTAGGGCTACAATACTATATGCAGGGCGACATGACTAAAGGCTACATGACTAGATGTAGGGCTACATGACTAGATGCAGGGCTACATGACTAGATGCAGGGCTACATGACTAGAGGCTACATGACTAGACGCAGGGCTACATGACTAGATGCAGGGCTACATGACTAGATGCAGGGCTACATGACTAGATGCAGGGCTACATGACTAGATGTAGGGCTACATGACTAGATGTAGGGCTACATGACTAGATGTATGGCTACATGACTAGATGTAGGGCTACATGACTAGATGTATGGCTACATGACTAGATGTAGGGCTACATGACTAGAGGATACATGACTAGATGTAGGGCTACATGACTAGATGTAGGGCTACATGACTAGAGGCTACATGACTAGACGCAGGGCTACATGACTAGATGCAGGGCTACATGACTAGATGTATGGCTACATGACTAGAGGCTACATGACTAGATGTAGGGCTACATGACTAGATGTATGGCTACATGACTAGAGGCTACATGACTAGACGCAGGGCTACATGACTAGAGGCTACATGACTAGATGTAGGGCTACATGACTAGATGCAGGGCTACATGACTAGAGGCTACATGACTAGATGTAGGGCTACATGACTAGAGGCTACATGACTAGATGTAGGGCTACATGACTAGATGTATGGCTACATGACTAGATGTAGGGCTACATGACTAGAGGCTACATGACTAGATGTAGGGCTACATGACTAGAGGCTACATGACTAGATGTAGGGCTACATGACTAGATGCAGGGCTACATCTGCCCCCACATCCAGCTGCACCTCTGCCCACCTAACGCTGACTGTGTAACAGCTGCAAATTGACCTTGGGCCGCCTCCAGACCACAACAAGGTCACGGCGCATATCTTGTTGACACGTCCGGCGGGAGGTATCTATGGTAACCAGTCAATATATCGACCCTCCCCCCACACACACACAGTCACGTGGTGCTGTTATTGATTCATGTCTGTGTGACGGTGACACAACCCGCCGGTCAATACCCCACTCTGCCAGCACAGGTTTAGTAAGTCTGCTGCACTCTCATAGCACAGCTTTGGTACAGAGCATTGCCATGCCATGCCCTGCCCTTTCATGCCCTGCCCTGCCCTTCCATGCCCTGCCCTTCCCTACCCTGCCCTGCCCTTCCATGCCCTGCCCTTCCATGCCCTGCCCTGCCCTTCCATGCCCTGCCCTGCCCTGCCCTGCCCTGGCCTGCCCTGGCCTGCCCTGTCCTGTCCTGCCCTTCCATGCCCTTCCATGCCCTGCCCTTCCATGCCCTGCCCTGCCCTTCCATGCCCTGCCCTTCCATGCCCTGCCCTGCCCTTCCATGCCCTGCCCTTCCATGCCCTGCCCTTCCATGCCCTGCCCTTCCATGCCCTGCCCTGCCCTTCCATGCCCTGCCCTTCCATGCCCTGCCCTGCCCTTCCATGCCCTGCCCTTCCATGCCCTGCCCTGCCCTTCCATGCCCTGCCCTTCCATGCCCTGCCCTTCCATGCCCTGCCCTTCCATGCCCTGCCCTGCCCTGCCCTGTCCTGCCCTGCCCTGTCCTGTCCTGCCCTTCCATGCCCTGCCCTTCCATGCTCCAGGGGAAATATATATATATATATATATATATATATATATATATATATATATATGTATATGTATATATATATTTTTTTTTTAATGAACCTCATTTCATTTATTGATCTGATTTTCAGGTAAATATATATATATATATAATTATATATGTACATATATGTATATATATATATGTGTGTATATATATATATATATATATATATATATATATATATATATATATATATATATATATATATATATATATATATATACAGTAAATATAAGTATAGCATTTCCAACAAAATAAAGGTTTGTTGACTCTTGATAACAAGTGTGATACATCCGTGTTGTTGACCCTGTACCATGTTCATGTGTTATGGTTAATAGACAACATTACAGTCACCTTCCATAACACATTGAATGTGCCCAGTGCTAGAAGTACCGTGTTTACTGACCTTGTATGTCTGAATATAGCTGTCTATTTATAGTGTACACAACACTGCCAAACACCCCCAGTATAGCTGGTGGGGCAGTGTTGAGGCACACTGCTATACATAGCACCCCCCCCCCCCCACACACACACACAGTCAGTGCAGCAGCAGAAATCAATACAGACTGACGGCAGGGATAACCCTGGGTAGGTCATCACCCCCCCCCCCCCACCCCCATGTACTATCACCCCGACCCCCCCATGTTTCCCTGTATTCCCGTTAGTAACCAGGAGGCTGGGATTTCCCCCCGTGCTGTTCTGTAATGTGCTGTGCTCTGTAAAGTGAAAGGGTCCTGGTGAGAGCTTTTTTATTTTTATTTCTATTTTAATAAATCTGAATAAGTTACACAAATTAGACAGTTTGTGCTGGCATTAAAGGATTGTATCAAACATGTGTTGTTCTCTTTTATTTTTTCATTTCATTTTGTAACTAAACAAATTACATAAATTATACAATTCATTCTGCTAGTAAAGCACTGTATACTGGTGTTTGAAGTGTATGATGGTCGGAGCAACACAGCACACAGCACTGGCGAATTACTTGCTTGGGCAGCACTGGTGAGTTACTCGCTGGGCAGCACCGGCGAGTCACTCGCTGGGCAGCACCGGCGAGTCACTCGCTGGGCAGCACTGGCGAATCACTCGCTGGGGCAGCACAGGCGAGTTACTCGCTGGGCAGCACTGGCGAGTCACTTGTCGGAGCAGCACTGGTGAGTTACTCGCAAGGCAGCACCGGCGCGTTACTCGCTAGGCAGCACTTGTGAGTTACTCACTGGGCAGCACCGGCGAGTCACTCGCTGGGCAGCACAGGCGAGTTACTTGTCGGAGCAGCACTGGCAAGTTACTCGCAGGGCAGCACCGGCGAAGCACTCGCTGGGCAGCACCAGCGAAGCACTCGCTGGGCAGCACTGGCGAAGCACTCGCTGGGGCAGCACAGGCGAGTTACTCGCTGGGCAGCACTGGCGAGTCACTTGTCGGAGCAGCACTGGTGAGTTACTCGCAGGGCAGCACCGGCGCGTTACTCGCTGGGCAGCACTGGCGAGTTACTCGCTGGGCAGCACTGGCGAGTTACTCGCTGGGCAGCACCGGCGAGTTACTCGCTGGGCAGCACCGGCGAGTTACTCACAGGGCAGCACCGGCGAGTTACTCGCTGGGCTGCATCCATGCCAGCAGCAGACCCTGTGGGGTGGAGAACCAACCTGCAGCCTGCCTCAGTCACCATGGTTACCACACAACAAACACCCCCAGCACCAGCCGGAAGTCGTAACTAGGGGAATCCCACAGGACGCCCATTCATAAAGCTCTCACTCTCCAAGCTGATGTCTGGTTGTTGTTGCTGTTTATAGTGGGGGCCGAGTGGGGGTGGATGGTGAAAGGATGTGGGGGAGAGTGATAAACATGTATACATGTATCCCGGACATGATACATGTATCTTATAGGAGTGTAGGAGTACCACTGCAACTTATGTACTGGTAATTTTGAGATCATCATATCAGTGAAATAAAAGAGGAATAGGGCCTAGTTGACGGGCACATTTTCATTCAATATCATCACAGAGAACAAAGTGTGTGTATGGATGGATAATTTGATAACATAAATCTGCTAACAATGACATTATGACTGAGGCACGAGGTCTATATTATGTATTATAGTACAAGGGCCACTTCAGGTGTGGGTCCCTAACAAGTAACAGCCAAAATAGCACGTACATGACCATGGACCTCCATATATACTCATATTTAGATTCATGACCTGACCATGTTTCCAAATGGTGGCTATTTATAGGCTGTATTCATGTTCTCATTGTGTACGTCCGGTGTACGTGACTGTGTGTTATCTAGATGTGGTGTTATCATGATCAAGGAAACAAGGAAGTAGGACATACTAACAGGGTAGGAACAGTACTATGGGTGTAGACCCCTAAAATCGACACGGCGACATGGCCTTTTCTTAAAATCGACAGACGACATGGGGCCTAGTGAAAAATGACAGGAGAAATTCAAAGATATTGACAAGGGACATGACCTTTTCTTAAAATCGACAGGCGACATGGAGCCTAGTGACAAATGACAGGAGAAATACAAAGATACTGACAAATGACATGAGCATTTCTTAAAATCGACAGGCGACTTGGGGACCCCCCATCTAGACCCCCAGTACTGGTTGTTGAGTATTTGATGACGCACGAAAATAAGCGCCCGGGTACCAGCGTATGTCAGCGTTCACCTTACTTCCGTTATTAAAATATGACGTCACTTCTGAGGCGTCCGTTTTACAGACAAGATGGAATCTGATATTTTCTCTGTGTAAATAGTAGTATTGTATGTATCGGAACGGGACTATAGTTAACTACTGTTTATTACTCAATCGACCTGCAGCCAATCAGAGGCCTCCATTTGGTCACGTGACCCGTTGCCATGGTAACGTGACCTACTTAGGGCTCTCAGCCAATCAGAAGCCAGCATTCTGGGTGACCTACTGACCTACTTAGAAGCTCTCAGCCAATCAGAGGCCGGCATTCTGGTAACCATGGTAACGTGACCTACTTACGTCACGTGACCTACTTAGGCTCAGCCAATCAGAAGCCGGCATTCTGGTAACTAGGGTAACGTGACCTACTTAGGGTTTGTTTGTAAACAACACCACGTGGCTCTCTTGTTTGTAAACAACACCACGTGACACGTGACTGTTTGTAAACAAACAATTCGACTTAGTCTGACATTTTCAGCTGTCGCATGCTGACCTGCTGCTATCATAAGAGAAACAAAAGCCCTAATCACGCTTTTCAGCTGGATCCTTCCACCCACCAGACATGGATCCAGATGGGAGGGTGGTTTAAAATTAATCCGTGTACCGACTGTCATACAATAGTGTAATTAGTTGAACACGTGTTACCTGTATAAAGGATTAGCAGGTCATGGGCTTAGAGTGTGTATAGAAAAACAACTACAGGTAGCGTGAACAAAGCGACCCCCTCCCTTTCTGTCACTCTGTCTGTGACTAGAGGGCGCGCGTGTGGTAAGCGGCTTAAATCTAAAGAAAAAAAATCACCCTCTCCTGTCGTCAGCAGTCAGCTGGCCGGCGGCTGGAAAATGTGATTAGAGGGATGATGAGCGCGGTTTTTTATATTCAATATATTAGAAGTGTGCTTTGTTGCTTATATAGTTCATTATGCGTTTAAAATGTTCGCGAGTATCGTAGAAATGTAGAAAAATCCTATTGTGGCGCCATCTGACGAAAAGAGCGGAGAACTATACTAGGGTATGGCGAGCTAGACTAGAGCATGTAATCACCAGGCGGCAGAGTGGTCAAAAGACAATCTCGTAGTAGTAGGTCTACTTGGATCTTGAGTAGCCACCCTTGTGGTTGCAATTACCTAGACTAGTTGACCCTGCCAGCCTGGTCAAGTGAAATTAGTAAGGAGACCGCACATTAACGCGCTCCACAGTCTTTAGACAGTTAAGACTATAGTACCGTAGATTCTACTGTGTACTCACACTAACTATTTACAGTGCTACATATTCATACCCGTGTTCTAAGTGTTTTTTTTAGAAAAAAGCGATCTACTCACCCATTTTTTTTAGACAAACTCCTATTAGCAGGTAACCCCTGTATAAACCATACTGCAAAGATCTGCTACTTCGAGCGTCTGCCTCGTGACTGATAGTGTACAACAAGACGAAGTGGGCAGAGGTGAAGTACTGTTCCAAGAAAAATTGAGGCTCTTTATATAGCTGAGAGAGCGGCTAATCCGGATGTTCTAAGCTTGTTTTCACCTAGAGCCCCACCCTCTTCCAGAGAGGAATCAAATTGCTTTTCACCTGGACCCTTCCACCCCTCATCCATCAGCATGAAAAGAGGGATAACAAGTGTAACGTGCGCTACATGTATATGGGATTATAGCTGGTGAAGAGATAAAGCCAGGTCAACTGTGTATACAAAGACTACAGGAGGTGATTAACGACAGGTGTGACGCGCCAGCCCGTGGACGGATTATCTTCTAAGCTGACGCTTATTCAACTAGCCAGCTGCCGTCCGCTCCACTCACCACGGCAAGAGGAGGTGCTTTTGTTTTACACTTAAGTCGCTTACCACATGTACTCGTCTCTACCTCACAGACAGACACCCTCTCGCTTGCTTCACGACCCCTGTAGCTTTTTTTGTATACACACTCTAATCTCATAACCCCCTGATCCGTTATACAGGTAACGGGTATTCTCTTTTAAATAGCTGCCAGTCAGCCTGCGGCAGCTGAAAACGACGGTAAGTAGCTTAGCTCTAGAAGCAAGAAGGCGTATATAAGGAGGCTGACACGTGTATAGGCGCCTTATAAGTCGGCAGGGGGTAAATACTAGTGAAAAAGGAAGGCAGGTGTGCAGGTAGCTTTCTAACAGACACGTGTGTGCACTAAGCTGCTTAAGTCTAAACCCACCTGCAGTAGTCAGGTAGCATGTGAAAACTTACTTAACAGATCTCATAATTGAGTAGAGACTCTGTACTGAGAGAGTCTTTTCAGCCGTTTAAGAGGATTATCTAGGACAGGGTACATAAGGAGTGAAACGACGCTCTCACCCATCACACTTTCTCGACCCGCCCTTCATCATCGTAGCATCGTCCACTCTACGCTCGCTCAGAATGTTATGATGGTTAGTTCTGCTATTTTCAGCTACTTTTCTTATCGAAGTGTTGACGCTACAGAGCATCGAAACTCTCTCCAAATGAGTCCAAGAAAGAAAAAGCAACTTCCACTTGAAGCAGGAAGAGAAACAGTGCCCTATGATGCATGTGAGGTAAAGAAACATTGGAAGGACGTCACCAAGGAGCAATGGATAGAAGCATGCTTCAACTTCATCGGAACGGAAGTAGTTTCATTTGGACAGAGGGAGAAGATTTTGTTGGAGCTATTTTTCTTAGCTCCGTATACTTGGCCTGACTGTGGTGAAATTCCTTCAGGTATTTGTTCAGTCTTCGCCATAGAAGTTATCAGGTCTTTGAAGGAGCTTCGATATATGCAAGGCACTCACGAGGAGATTGTTCAGAAAATGACGGAATTCGAAACAGGAGAAGACACAATATGGTGCGAGGAGACGACATATACGGACGATGATCTGGAGTACATCATTTGTAGCCCGTTGGAACATTATGTTAAAGACTTTGCGGACATGCTAGACAGCACTGAGATGAACCCGAAAGAGAGATCCCTTACTGCACAGAAAGAGGCCAAAGCTGTGTTGGAAAAGCTCAAGTTTGGTCAAGGATTCACTCTTCAAAGCAGCTGTGTGAGTGTGATAAAAGGCCTTGTGTTGAAACATCCAGACATGAAGTTTTCGCGTGCTGTCGACACACTTCCTTTGCCTGAACTGATGATGAACATGATCGATCCCATCGTACCAACATGTTTCGACTCTGCCAATTGTCCCATGTATAAAATGGTTTCAAGTTTTGCCCGTGGCCGATGGCTAAACGATCCACTGAAGTCAGAAAACCTCCTTGATTTAATCAACTGACTAAATGTATTTTCTCATACTAGTATTAGTAGCATTAGTAATAGCAGCTATTCAGTCTCGTGCAGCACAAGCAGCAGCATCTGTCAGCAGCATCCGTGACATCGTCAGCAGCAGCAGCAGCTGCACGAGCAGCACAAGCAGCAGCATCTGTCAACAGCATCCGTGACATCGCCAGCAACTGCAGCAGCTGCACGAGCAGCACAAGCAGCAGCAGCTGTCAGCAGCTGCAGCAGCTGCACGAGCAGCACAAGCAGCAGCACCAACAGCAGCAGCAACAGCAAATCAGCAGCAGCAGCAGCAGCAGCAGCAGCAGCGGCGGTGTGGACCACTAAATTCGAGATGGCGACATGTCTGTTTCTTAGAATCGACATTCGACATGAGGCCTAGTGACATTTGACATGAAGCTTGAAAAACATAGTGACAGGTGACATGAGCAATTCTTAAAATCGACATGAGATATGAGCATAATTAAGCGACATCGACATGTGCCATGGCTATTTTTTTTTAAGACAAACGCCATAGACTCCTCATTCAAACCCCCACTAGTAGTGCTCTATAAGCGCAAGCTTTGCCTTAAGAGAGCTGTGGCTGTGAACCCTCTCCTCCCCCCGTACACACAGGTAAATATCAGAGTCAGCCAATGTCGCCAATACTACTCTCATACAAGGGTCAGGCACTGCTGGACTATAATAGATGGGTCAAGGACCATTCTACTGAGGGTCAGGCTAGGCTGGACATTCAATAACAGGCTGGACTTTGGCAAACTTGCTTGAAAGTCTGGCCAGCAAGAGTCCGTTGAAGGACTATACGGTAAAAAGGCTGCTGTTACAGTCAAGATACTCATATTTCAAGCCCAGAAAACTGTAATTAGCTTTCCAAGTTGTTTATTTAACAATATCCTGGCCTAGCAAGAAGCTGTCAGATGACATCTAAGAAAAATGGGGCTGTTAATTGATCAAGAGAGCTACATTGTTACAGAGTCCTATTCCTCTTTTGAGGTGGGACCAAATTTGAAAAAAGAATAAACTCAAAAAAAAAGCCTTAAGATTGAAACAGTTGTAGATGACAAATTTAATGAGGAAGTCGTATTAATTAGTTTACAAATAGCCGCTGCACGAGCAGCACAAGCAGCAGCTGACACTAGTGTCAGCTGCAGCAGCTGCACGAGCTGCTTGTGCTGCTCGTGCAGCGGCTATTTGTAAACTAATTAATACGACTTCCTCATTAAATTTGTCATCTACAACTGTTTCAATCTTAAGGCTTTTTTTTTGAGTTTATTCTTTTTTCAAATTTGGTCCCACCTCAAAAGAGGAATAGGACTCTGTAACAATGTAGCTCTCTTGATCAATTAACAGCCCCATTTTTCTTAGATGTCATCTGACAGCTTCTTGCTAGGCCAGGATATTGTTAAATAAACAACTTGGAAAGCTAATTACAGTTTTCTGGGCTTGAAATATGAGTATCTTGACTGTAACAGCAGCCTTTTTACCGTATAGTCCTTCAACGGACTCTTGCTGGCCAGACTTTCAAGCAAGTTTGCCAAAGTCCAGCCTGTTATTGAATGTCCAGCCTAGCCTGACCCTCAGTAGAATGGTCCTTGACCCATCTATTATAGTCCAGCAGTGCCTGACCCTTGTATGAGAGTAGTATTGGCGACATTGGCTGACTCTGATATTTACCTGTGTGTACGGGGGGAGGAGAGGGTTCACAGCCACAGCTCTCTTAAGGCAAAGCTTGCGCTTATAGAGCACTACTAGTGGGGGTTTGAATGAGGAGTCTATGGCGTTTGTCTTAAAAAAAAATAGCCATGGCACATGTCGATGTCGCTTAATTATGCTCATATCTCATGTCGATTTTAAGAATTGCTCATGTCACCTGTCACTATGTTTTTCAAGCTTCATGTCAAATGTCACTAGGCCTCATGTCGAATGTCGATTCTAAGAAACAGACATGTCGCCATCTCGAATTTAGTGGTCCACACCGCCGCTGCTGCTGCTGCTGCTGCTGCTGCTGCTGATTTGCTGTTGCTGCTGCTGTTGGTGCTGCTGCTTGTGCTGCTCGTGCAGCTGCTGCAGCTGCTGACAGCTGCTGCTGCTTGTGCTGCTCGTGCAGCTGCTGCAGTTGCTGGCGATGTCACGGATGCTGTTGACAGATGCTGCTGCTTGTGCTGCTCGTGCAGCTGCTGCTGCTGCTGACGATGTCACGGATGCTGCTGACAGATGCTGCTGCTTGTGCTGCACGAGACTGAATAGCTGCTATTACTAATGCTACTAATACTAGTATGAGAAAATACATTTAGTCAGTTGATTAAATCAAGGAGGTTTTCTGACTTCAGTGGATCGTTTAGCCATCGGCCACGGGCAAAACTTGAAACCATTTTATACATGGGACAATTGGCAGAGTCGAAACATGTTGGTACGATGGGATCGATCATGTTCATCATCAGTTCAGGCAAAGGAAGTGTGTCGACAGCACGCGAAAACTTCATGTCTGGATGTTTCAACACAAGGCCTTTTATCACACTCACACAGCTGCTTTGAAGAGTGAATCCTTGACCAAACTTGAGCTTTTCCAACACAGCTTTGGCCTCTTTCTGTGCAGTAAGGGATCTCTCTTTCGGGTTCATCTCAGTGCTGTCTAGCATGTCCGCAAAGTCTTTAACATAATGTTCCAACGGGCTACAAATGATGTACTCCAGATCATCGTCCGTATATGTCGTCTCCTCGCACCATATTGTGTCTTCTCCTGTTTCGAATTCCGTCATTTTCTGAACAATCTCCTCGTGAGTGCCTTGCATATATCGAAGCTCCTTCAAAGACCTGATAACTTCTATGGCGAAGACTGAACAAATACCTGAAGGAATTTCACCACAGTCAGGCCAAGTATACGGAGCTAAGAAAAATAGCTCCAACTAAATCTTCTCCCTCTGTCCAAATGAAACTACTTCCGTTCCGATGAAGTTGAAGCATGCTTCTATCCATTGCTCCTTGGTGACGTCCTTCCAATGTTTCTTTACCTCACATGCATCATAGGGCACTGTTTCTCTTCCTGCTTCAAGTGGAAGTTGCTTTTTCTTTCTTGGACTCATTTGGAGAGAGTTTCGATGCTCTGTAGCGTCAACACTTCGATAAGAAAAGTAGCTGAAAATAGCAGAACTAACCATCATAACATTCTGAGCGAGCGTAGAGTGGACGATGCTACGATGATGAAGGGCGGGTCGAGAAAGTGTGATGGGTGAGAGCGTCGTTTCACTCCTTATGTACCCTGTCCTAGATAATCCTCTTAAACGGCTGAAAAGACTCTCTCAGTACAGAGTCTCTACTCAATTATGAGATCTGTTAAGTAAGTTTTCACATGCTACCTGACTACTGCAGGTGGGTTTAGACTTAAGCAGCTTAGTGCACACACGTGTCTGTTAGAAAGCTACCTGCACACCTGCCTTCCTTTTTCACTAGTATTTACCCCCTGCCGACTTATAAGGCGCCTATACACGTGTCAGCCTCCTTATATACGCCTTCTTGCTTCTAGAGCTAAGCTACTTACCGTCGTTTTCAGCTGCCGCAGGCTGACTGGCAGCTATTTAAAAGAGAATACCCGTTACCTGTATAACGGATCAGGGGGTTATGAGATTAGAGTGTGTATACAAAAAAAGCTACAGGGGTCGTGAAGCAAGCGAGAGGGTGTCTGTCTGTGAGGTAGAGACGAGTACATGTGGTAAGCGACTTAAGTGTAAAACAAAAGCACCTCCTCTTGCCGTGGTGAGTGGAGCGGACGGCAGCTGGCTAGTTGAATAAGCGTCAGCTTAGAAGATAATCCGTCCACGGGCTGGCGCGTCACACCTGTCGTTAATCACCTCCTGTAGTCTTTGTATACACAGTTGACCTGGCTTTATCTCTTCACCAGCTATAATCCCATATACATGTAGCGCACGTTACACTTGTTATCCCTCTTTTCATGCTGATGGATGAGGGGTGGAAGGGTCCAGGTGAAAAGCAATTTGATTCCTCTCTGGAAGAGGGTGGGGCTCTAGGTGAAAACAAGCTTAGAACATCCGGATTAGCCGCTCTCTCAGCTATATAAAGAGCCTCAATTTTTCTTGGAACAGTACTTCACCTCTGCCCACTTCGTCTTGTTGTACACTATCAGTCACGAGGCAGACGCTCGAAGTAGCAGATCTTTGCAGTATGGTTTATACAGGGGTTACCTGCTAATAGGAGTTTGTCTAAAAAAAATGGGTGAGTAGATCGCTTTTTTCTAAAAAAAACACTTAGAACACGGGTATGAATATGTAGCACTGTAAATAGTTAGTGTGAGTACACAGTAGAATCTACGGTACTATAGTCTTAACTGTCTAAAGACTGTGGAGCGCGTTAATGTGCGGTCTCCTTACTAATTTCACTTGACCAGGCTGGCAGGGTCAACTAGTCTAGGTAATTGCAACCACAAGGGTGGCTACTCAAGATCCAAGTAGACCTACTACTACGAGATTGTCTTTTGACCACTCTGCCGCCTGGTGATTACATGCTCTAGTCTAGCTCGCCATACCCTAGTATAGTTCTCCGCTCTTTTCGTCAGATGGCGCCACAATAGGATTTTTCTACATTTCTACGATACTCGCGAACATTTTAAACGCATAATGAACTATATAAGCAACAAAGCACACTTCTAATATATTGAATATAAAAAACCGCGCTCATCATCCCTCTAATCACATTTTCCAGCCGCCGGCCAGCTGACTGCTGACGACAGGAGAGGGTGATTTTTTTTCTTTAGATTTAAGCCGCTTACCACACGCGCGCCCTCTAGTCACAGACAGAGTGACAGAAAGGGAGGGGGTCGCTTTGTTCACGCTACCTGTAGTTGTTTTTCTATACACACTCTAAGCCCATGACCTGCTAATCCTTTATACAGGTAACACGTGTTCAACTAATTACACTATTGTATGACAGTCGGTACACGGATTAATTTTAAACCACCCTCCCATCTGGATCCATGTCTGGTGGGTGGAAGGATCCAGCTGAAAAGCGTGATTAGGGCTTTTGTTTCTCTTATGATAGCAGCAGGTCAGCATGCGACAGCTGAAAATGTCAGACTAAGTCGAATTGTTTGTTTACAAACAGTCACGTGTCACGTGGTGTTGTTTACAAACAAGAGAGCCACGTGGTGTTGTTTACAAACAAACCCTAAGTAGGTCACGTTACCCTAGTTACCAGAATGCCGGCTTCTGATTGGCTGAGCCTAAGTAGGTCACGTGACGTAAGTAGGTCACGTTACCATGGTTACCAGAATGCCGGCCTCTGATTGGCTGAGAGCTTCTAAGTAGGTCAGTAGGTCACCCAGAATGCTGGCTTCTGATTGGCTGAGAGCCCTAAGTAGGTCACGTTACCATGGCAACGGGTCACGTGACCAAATGGAGGCCTCTGATTGGCTGCAGGTCGATTGAGTAATAAACAGTAGTTAACTATAGTCCCGTTCCGATACATACTATACTACTGTAAATCTCAATTTAGATCCAACCTAATCATCGATCCTGAACAGGTTATGGGCCCAGATTACGCTAAGATCACGGTTGAAGGATTGAGGTACCGGTAGATGCAGAGAGGTTGGTAAGAGCCAAGATTGAGAGACGTGAAAGTCGGGAGAACGGGACCACGAGGACGCCTGATAGACGCTTCGGCGAGCAGGCCCTGCGTCGGGCGGGGCACCGGGGTAGGACGGCAGCAAGCCGGGAGGGGAGCGCCCACCCCGGGAGAGTGCCGTCGGGAGGACGCCAGTTGTCGTCTTGGAATTATGCCTGCACTTTAACTATGCAGCAGACGTTATCACTGCCTTATGGGGATGTATTGTTCATGACATGTATATTACATGACTTTGAACCTCTTTGATTTGACCTGTACCTGTTCGTGTATCGTGGTGCATGCAGGAAACATAGACACCAAGTCACACAGAATGAATTCATAATATGCACCATCAGCGCAGCATCTGGTAGGAGAGTGCACTGTGCTTGGAGAGTGACGGGTCCACGTGACTGTCTGTCACCATGGTGTCACGTCACATGACGTGACATGACGTGACATGTAGCCGTGACGGTCAGACCGTGACGTACACAAACTCCTGACACCCGGATCGTGTTGAGACCGACGTGACATTGAGACTAACGTGAATTTGAGATTGCTGTCACATTGAGACCAACATGACATTGAGACCAACGTGACATTGAGACAAACGTGACATTGAGGCTAAGATGACATTGAGAAGAACATGACATTGGGACCAACATGACATTGAGACCAACATGACATTGAGACCACCGTGACATTGAGGCTAAGATGACATTGAGACGAATGTGACATTGAGACCAACATGACATTGAGACCAACATGACATTGAGACCAACGTGACATTGAGAGCACCATGACATTGAGAGCACCATGACATTGAGACCAACATGACATTGAGAGCACCGTGACATTGAGACCAACATGACATTGAGGCTAAGATGACATTGAAACCAATGTGCCATTAAGACCATTGTGACATTGAGACCGACGTGACATTGAGACCAACGTACAAGGGCCTCTTCAGGTGTGGGTCTCTAACAAGTAACAGCCAAAATAGCATGTACATGACCATGGACCTCCATATATACTCATATTTAGATTCATGACCTGACCATATTCCCAAATGGTGGCTATTTATAGGCTGTATTCATGTTCTCATTGTGTACGTCCGGTGTACGTGACTGTGTGTTATCTAGATGTGGTGTTATCATGATCAAGGAAACAAGGAAGTAGCACAAGCAGTTACCCGGTAGGAAAAAGTACTGGTGGCACTTTAACTATGCAGCAGACTGCTGTGACACTAAGAGCATTGTGACATTGAGACCAATGTGATATTGAGACCAACGTGACATTGAGACCACAATGACATTGAGACCAATGTGACATTGAGGCCAACGTGACATTGAGACCAACGTGACATTGAGACCAATCTGACATTGAAAGCACCGTAACATTGAGACCAACATTACATTAAGACCAACATCCCAGTGGGCACAGAACATTGAATCAACATTTATAAATGGTTGTCAATGTTGATTCAACATTGATTCAATGTTGATTCAACATTGGACTGAATTTTGTGCCCACTGGGATGACATTGAGACCAACATGACATTGAGACCAACATGACATTGAGACCACCGTGACATTGAGACCAACATGACATTGAGACCAACATGACATTGAGACCAACATGACATTGAGACCAACATGACATTGAGACCAACATGACATTGAGACCAACATGACATTGAGACCAACATGACATTGAGAGCACCGTGACATTGAGACCAACATGACATTGAGACCAACGTGACATTGAGACTAACATGACATTGAGACCAACGTGACATTGAGACTAACATGACATTGAGAGCACCGTGACATTGAGACTAACATGACATTGAGAGCACCGTGACATTGACGCTAAGATGACATTGAGACCAACATGACATTGAGACCAACATGACGTTGAGACCAACATGACATTGAGACCAACATGACATTGAGGCTAAGATGACATTGAGACCAACATGACATTGAGACCAACGTGACATTGAGACTAACATGACATTGAGACCAACATGACATTGAGACCAACATGACATTGAGACCAACATGACATTGAGACTAACATGACATTGAGACCAACGTGACATTGAGACTAACATGACATTGAGAGCACCGTGACATTGAGGCTAAGATGACATTGAGACCAACATGACATTGAGACCAACATGACGTTGAGACCAACATGACATTGAGACCAACATGACATTGAGGCTAAGATGACATTGAGACCAACATGACATTGAGACCAACGTGACATTGAGACTAACATGACATTGAGACCAACATGACATTGAGACCAACATGACATTGAGACCAACATGACATTGAGACTAACATGACATTGAGACCAACGTGACATTGAGACTAACATGACATTGAGAGCACCGTGACATTGAGACCAACATGACATTGAGACCAACATGACATTGAGGCTAAGATGACATTGAGACCAACATGACATTGAGACCAACATGACACATGAGCACGGTTGCCGCACCGACTGTAGCCAGTCACAGGACAAGTGTTACCAAATATAGGTATGTCACATCAGGTGGGACCCATAAGATAATGCTTTTGCTTTGTTTGGATGACTCATTCTATTCCCGATGGTGTTAAATACCAACAGTTTTATCAAAATGACTGAAGTGTCAAATTCCCTACAGGATATATCATAAACCACCATGTGGCCTCCAGAGTCAAATAACAATAAATATGTTTATTTTAAGTTGACACTCCATGCCGGACTTTGGCACTAAATGATGATAAAACACGTCACTTTGACCCGAGTAGACTCGTGAACGGGAACATGTGTGGGTTACTCACGGAGTCACGTGACCCACAATACAACAACATGTCGAGGTAATGACGCACAGCAAACATTCCGCGTGTGTTTTTATCTGTTTTTAAAATGATTTTGGAACTTTTTTATATGTTTTAGATTGGAGACTAGTTCTTTGACAACCCAATACACCGTAGTAGTCGTTTACTACGGTATGTTTTAAACTTTTAAATAGGGAGTAGGATATGTTGGCACCTG
>CANHQG010000444.1:0-22453 GCA_947462335.1 Harmothoe impar
GGGTGAGATTAAAACAAATAAAGCTTCACTGAGGGAATTTGTTTGGCAATTCAAGAAGAGAAGTGTTGTGCCTTTTCTTGAAGATGATCCTCCACAAACAAAATATGGCTTCCAGCTCTACAGGGTTATGGTCAAACACAAGAGAGAATTCATTGATAAACATGACGAGGTGCCTAAATTGGATCACACAGAGTTTCTATGGAAGCCGGTAGCTTGGGTTCAATTTAAGAATTGGTTCCAAAATTAGACCAGCACCGGTTCCTAAATTTGACCAGCATACATAAATGATAGCCTACTTATCGCTTTACACAGAGGTACTACCCATAATATGCAGGGAAATGGGAAGATATTATGCAGAACTACACACCCAAACATATGTCTGAAAGAAAATGATTTAGCCCTATGAATATGTGAGGAAATGGAAATGAATTAAGCACTGGTTAAATTTTGGATACCTGGGTGCTGTTTCTCCACAAGATACGGAGGGTCTGTATCCATAAAAAGGGTCCAAATGATACATTTTGGTGCAAAACTGTTTCAATTCAATTTCAATTTGTTTTTATTCACAACCTCATCAGAGGTAAAGGAATGAAGAAAAGAGATCAGATTTAGCCGATAGTTACATTGGCATCACTGTACAAACAATATAAAGTATCATGTCGTATGGACATGTATGCAAGTATGAATCTACTTCTAGTAATAACATTTGCGTATAGTAAGTGGGTATAACTGGTCATCCGCTGACTGCTGGCATGCATTCCACAGTCGGTGACCAGCTGTCAGCACCAATAGATACATAGCATGCATAATATTAACTAATGAGCACCACAGTTAACCTGTTGTGAGACAGGTGATATAGAAATTCGATTAGTGTTATAGCACCTTGCCTCTTTAGAGGTCTTATGTGTTAGGGACCACATGTGTAGTCAGTTATTATTATCTTAATTTTAAAATTTTACTTTTTGTTACTTCGTTTTGATCTCTTATTTTTTGGCTTGATTCTAGGCTTTCTTTTAGATTTCCGATCAGGCCTGAATTTGTTCATTATAATGGTGCAAAACTTTGACAAGTTTGACAAGACAAGAGGGTCTTTGCTATTGAACAGTTCATCGAAGGTGGGTCTGCTCATCAAATGCAAAGGTCCGTATTTGTATGTATAATTACCATTTGTGGTACAAGAAACGAGTATAATTTTTATTTTCTCCACAGTGAGTCCACACATTTTGTCCAATTACAGACATCATGGAGAGAGACAGCACCCTGGTGGTCCAATTTAGGCACCCGGTATCCAAAATTGGACCCCCCTTAGTAGTAGTAAGCTGAACGTTAAGTCCATAGGTGCAGGATCTAGACTAATTGGTCACTTGAAACCACTTAACAGAGCAATTGACCCTGGGTAATTGAGATTGGCTTTATCAAGCAACATTAGATATATAGGTCTAGTGATATTAAGGTGAATGGACTTAGGAGCGCAGGTAGATAGTGAGTATAATTAAGGTGAATGGACTTTGGAGCACAGGTAGATAGGATAGTGATTTTTGATCTTAGTTTTTACTGAGAGTTCATTGCGGATAAGAAAGATCGCAGCTAGATGGTGAGTCACATGACTAATAGCTAGATAAGGTTTATTGAAATAAAATGGCGAGCGCTAGCACTAACACGAACACCTTGGGGGGAGATATTGGAACTCTGAAGCCGACCTTAACTATGAAGGTTTGGCCTACTGTTGATGGATACGTGGAGGAGTCTAGGGCCGTCTTTGGATTAAAGGAAGGTCTAGAGCTGTGGATACAGCATAAAGAATTTCAAGGCGGAGTAAGGGTTCTTTTGGTGAACACCGTGGAGGACACTAGGATAACCATCCCGGAGGACGCGTGGCGCAGCATGGTTGGGAAGCTGGGAAACCTGCGCGCTAGGTTTTTTCCAACTTGTGAGGAATATGCTTCTTCACATGAAATAGATGGGTTCTTTCTTTGCAAGATGACGGGTTCAAAGCTCAATTTTTTGTCCAAAACCAATAACGACGAATTCGGGCTGACGGAAGTTCAACTTCACCTTCTGTGTGTTTGTTTTGAAATGGCTGAAATGATCAGGAAGGAGGACTATATCAGGCCAGAATATGTTTAATAAGCTAATGAAACGTTGACTAGATCAAGCTATAGTTGGATAGTGACAATGTGCGTATGCTAATGCATAAATCAAGTAATGGATAGACAATGCTAACACTGGATATTGACAATGTGTGTATGCTAATATTGGACAGCATAATCCAACTATAATTAACATTATTAATTGCGCAGACAATGGTTAGGATTGTTCAAAAGGATTGGTGTGATTAAAGATGGTTACTTTAAATATAAGGATTACTTGTTTTATATTACAGGTAAAATTTATTATTTTACGTCTATACCGGCATGTTTTTTTCTTTGATCAGGGCCTGGATTGAGCAGGGCCTGGATCAGGACTTATAGATAAGATGAAAGTAACATAGTGATAAGGTTGTTTGTTTTGTTTGTTGTTTTTTAGGTGTTCAAACAAAACGATTACGTTGACCTGGCGTTGAACGTGTTATATTTTGCACTTTAACCAATCAAATGATTACGTTGACACGTACACACACTTACATTACTGTGTTATAATGCTTATAATGTTATGTATAAATAAGCGTCTATAAATACAAGGCTAACATGGATACTAAGGATGTTGAGGTTTTTGATCATACATGTATTGTTATATATCATGTTGTTTTGAACAAGGCGTTATATGCGCATAAATGGGTAAAGGAGCGTTACTTGTTATCAGTCTAATCTAAACATGTTAAAGCATGGCTAAATAGGAACATGTATCAACAGGTGTTATTTTTTTTAATATATATAATAATATATAGTAGCGTCTTGCCACGTCCCACTTTGAGATTGTCTGGACAAGGATACAGTCACACAAAAGCTTTAACATGACGTCTACTCAAATTCTTAGCATTAAAACCAGCTTTAAAGGATGCTTTGACTGCTTCGAGGTGAAAAGAACCACCTACAAGGGAAACAGGATAGTGCGTGTCCCCAAGGAGGTTGTTGAGTGGTCTATTGAAAATCGAGAAATGATTTTATCGGTAGTGCCAACGGAAGAAATGTCACAGGCGTTTGACACACCAGCACCTGGGTGGACAGTAGAGAAAAGTTTGTTCGAGGTCGATCAGCGGGTCTACATCGGCTTTGCCCGGTACGAGGGCGAACAAAGGATTGGGTAAGTAATATTATGTAACTTATATATATATATATATATAATATATATGTAGTAGTAGTAGTAGTAGTAGTAGTAGTAGTAGTACAGACAATATACTACTAAACTTACAAGTAATATATATTATTTATGACTGCTAAGTAATGTGTTGTATTATTGTATCGTTTTAGGCTTCTTTCCATCAACATTTTGGAAAGCGAATTTAAGGACCTAGATCTGAATCAGTGTCGCTACAGAGGCACCTCGTCCAAAAGGGTGGTGCGCATACCGCTGGGCTCGACGGTTCCTGCCGCTATGGCTACAGCTGTGGCCACTACCCCTACTACACCGAGAGATGGGGCCTCCTCCAATCCTGCCTTGGTGGCCTACCTGTCCGCTGGATTGCAGCTTCCTTCGCCAGGCGCTAGTGGGGGAGCGTGCTTTACAGCTCCTTCCCAAGCCAATATGACCACCAGTACTACTACTGCTGCTGCTGCTGCTGCCAACCCCAACCCTACCAAGGACGACTCGGAACCCGCGTTCAAAAAACCAAGAGTGGACTTTCAAACAAAGTTGTACGAATGGCGTATATGTAATGGGACGGGGGAGGTGCTGGAGAAATCAGTGGTGTCTTTTTTGTCACATAGTAACTGTCAAAAGTCCCTGGAATCCCACCACCAAAAGTACTTGCTGCAAGATGCGCAGGTCCAAGTCGAAATAGAGTCTGGGGACTATACAGTTCCTCCTCCCTCCATTGTTGCTCAAAAGGTGCTTCATTATATGCTAGACCTGGAGGTGAAGGATTGCGCGAAAAAGGCATGTAGTGGCTGCCTCTCCACAAGCGTGGACAGCGCAAACCATGCTGATGGGTGCCTGGCCCCTATTAAGGCACAGGCCGAGTCGTATGGCGAATTGGCGCGCTCTAAGATTCCTCCACTGCGTCTGTTTAATTGCTGCACCTTTATTTCCGCGTATTTAGGAAACAAGCAGTATGTCAGTGCAAAATGCGTGGAGGCTGTGAT
Organism: Harmothoe impar; assembly: GCA_947462335.1. Taxonomy (NCBI): domain Eukaryota; kingdom Metazoa; phylum Annelida; class Polychaeta; order Phyllodocida; family Polynoidae; genus Harmothoe; species Harmothoe impar. The sequence goes on from CANHQG010000444.1 coordinate 4,242, forward strand.
TGGGTCCTGCGACCCGATTCAGCTTGTCCAGCAAGCTGGGGTTATGTTTGAGGCCGAATATGGCTATCTTAGGCACTACTAATAGGTTACAATTGGCGTGCTTATACATGAATGATTAATACGTGTTTAAGGCAGAATATGACTATTTTGGGCGCTACTAGGTTAGATATCATTACATGATTGTATTTGTGTGCGTATACATAAATGTTTAATAGAAATAATGCGCACTAACCTAATTGAAACTTATTAATGTATGAATAAACAGCAGTTATACACAACGTTCAGTTATGTTATTTTTACCAAACAAGTCAATTATTTCTTTCTACGCTTATAAATCATCACCAAACAAGTCAATCATTTCCAATTCCACGCCGCCAAAGGCAGGGTCTGAGTATGAGATGTTTAAACCGTCATCATTTCCATTGTCATTGTCATTTTGATTAAAACCGTCAGGATAATATATTCTATTGAAATTGGACCTGAGGATGTTTTTTTTCTTTATTCTTCTTTGAATAAAAAAGATTAAAAGACCTAATCCTAGGATGACGAATATAATCGCGCAGCTTAAAACAATATAAGGCACGGTTTTATCTGAACGCGCACTAGGAACTGTGGGGATTGGCCCAGTTCCGGTAGCGGCAGCAGCGGTGGTGGTGGTGGTGGTGGTGGTGGTGGTGGTGGTGGTGGCGGGACTGGTGGTGGTGGTGGTGGTGGTGGTGGTGGTGGTGCTGCTGCTGCTGCTTTTGGATGAAGTTGGCGTTGTTGTAGTTTTAGAAGCTGGAGATGATGATGATGATGATGATGATGATGATGATGATGATGATGATGATGGTGGTGGTGGTGGTGGTGTACTTTGTGAGGTGGTGGTGGTGGTGGTGGTTGTCTTTGGAGTAGAAGTGGAAGTGGTGGTAGTAGTAGTAGTACTAGTACTAGTACTAGTAGTGGTAGTGGTGTCCTTTGGTGTGGGTGGTGCACAGTCGGATAATATAGTAAAGTTAATATCCGATGGAAGGGAGTCGCAGTCAAAATGTAGCAGACTGTTTCTTAAATCAAGTGTTTTCAGTGAGGAGAAATGTAAATATGTCTTTGGTTCATACCTGTTTATAAAGCATTGTTGAAAATCCAGGATTTGAAAAAATGGGCCTAGTTCCCCAATAAATAGCGTGTCCGGGCTTGTGTTTCTACACTGTATACTCGGCGGGGTTTCTTCTGGATAGCAAAAGCAACCACTTCCATCACCACACATAGCATGTTGTCCGTAGCAGGGTGTCATAATATATAGTCCTAGAAACAGGGTAATAAAAATTCTCCCCATTTTGCTTGGATACAGTTGCGCTTGCTATTGGGTGGTTGTAGTAAATGTAGTGCCACACAAGATGCTGGTTAAACAACGACTAACCACAAAAGGAGGGGCGTAAAGATAGATAGTGGTATGTACACCATGTGACTCTTATCGGTGGAATTCAATACAGCGTCCGCATCCCGCTCATTCTAAACTTTTTTAAGCGGCAATACGCACGACTCAGTCACACCATCTAGCGGGAAAGAATGGAAGTATTGCACATTAACCAATACCATTGCGCCGACTAGCGGAAACAGAGTAAACTACTCACACCACTTGGAGTCAAGTTTCGTATTTATGTGTGTGTGTGTAATAAATGCGTTATTATTTATTTATTTATTATTATTATTGATTGAGGAATATTACTACAATAATAATGATAATAATGCAGACAATAAAGGATATGTTTTGATCGAGAGTAGTGTACATTGTATCTGCGATAATACGCACACATTGTTATAACTAAATAGGCGCTCTACTTAAATTCGTCATGGCGCGTGTAATGATGCTGATGCTTTGCGTCTTGGTCGTCTTTATGACAATTACTTACAGTGAAGCATGGATCTGTACCAAGTGTCAGTGTGCCAATCAAGATATTACGTGCAGGGATGCATACATCGACGGTTTGATACAGATCGAGGCATGGGAGCGACATGTACACATCTGGCCGGAAAGGCTGGATTTCCGTGCTTCAACTATATACGATCTCCAAGACGTTGTGACCAAGACCAGGGAGGTCTTTCCTAACGTTCGGATAATAGATGTAAGTTACGGGAACTTGGACTGTGTAGGAGGGATGTATGGAGACATACAAGTGGTTAGCAGCTGTTTTAGACCTGTCTATATAACCACCACCCCCTCGGCACAATTGTCATCGCCATCATCATCATCATCATCATCATCATCATCATCATCATCAACGACTACTACAACAACAACCACAACAACCACAACAACTACTATGACCCAATCTTCTCCTATTGAGGAAAACACTGTAATTTCTCCCCCGCCCGTCATTGCGAGTAACTCGCCTATTCCAGAGGTGCTAAAACCGCAAAGCGACCCTACCCTTTTACCCAATTTAGAAGGGGGTAAAACTGAAAGGGGGACTGTGTCAGAGGACTCAACATCGGAGAAGGAGGGAGAGGCGACTACACCAGCAAAAAATGGGGTTACTATTATCAGTGACACTACCACAGTTAACCCGACACCTACACCGATTGATCACTTAGACAGTTTAAAAGACGAAAGTACATCAAGTGGACCAGATAGGATAAATGGACAAGACGAGGTTGAGGTGACAAAAAAGGACAATATCCAGTTTGTGTTCGTGCAAGCAACAAGCGCCTCAGAAAATGCAACAGAGTATACTAGAGACGATATTGTAATAATTGCGGTCACGGTGCCAACATCACTGATGGTGGGAACAATAGTATTGATTGGGCTCGGACTGGGTGCAAGAAGGTGCTGGCTGAGAAGGCGGTTCTTCCTACTTGATAGGACGTTGAACAGCCGCAACGTTTTGTTTGGGTAAGTTAGATGTATACCCATGATTGCATTAATGTGATAATTAATATTATTATTATTATTATTATTATCGTTATTATTATTATTATTATTATTATATTATCATCAATTATTTATTATTGTGTGTAATTAATTATTAATTTATAAGTAGTAGTAGTAGTAGTAGTAGTAGTAGTAGTAGTAAAGTATAGCATAGATTATTATTAATATTGCTGTTAATGTTGTAGTAGTAGTAGTAGTAGTAGAGTATATATATTATCATTTCAGGGATGTCAGTCTCAATGCTACGGCGCAGACAATATCAGCCCCCGATACCCCACCCCACAGTTCCGGATCTACTCTTGTCTCGATGGGTTTCACATCTGGTCCAGGAACCGCTGCTGCATGTCAACCTCCTATTATGAAGTCTTTTCTACCTGCTAGACCCCGTTTCCTGGATGCCGAGCCCGACCTCGTAATTGTTGATCAGTCCCACATTTATGATATCCCCCTCAGAGTTGTGCGAGTGGATGGGAGTGGTGGAGCAGGTAATGGTGGTGTTGGTGGCGAAGCTATGCCTCCAACACCGCCATTACCCCCCAAAAAACATCATCAAGAGGCTCCACCACCCCCACCCCCAAAACGCAGTGAAGAAAATAATGTGGACGTTGACACTCCGTCGCGTAACACCAGGTCTAGGTCCAGGTCTAAGTAAGAGTGTGTGTGTGCGTGGATTGTTTTATCAGAGCCCGTGTAAACAAGATCCTTCTACAAAGCTAACTAAAACAGTTATGTTGACATAAATATAAAGTGTTAAAAATAGTAGTTTATTTTAAATCAATACTATACTACTTAACGCGTTAAAAAGGTCTGTAAACTTTATGACTATTTAAGCGGGTCTAATGTGAGTCACATACTTATATAGCTGCCATGTAACCAGCTAACTACTGCCATTAAGTTTAATAGTGTGTATGTGTAGACGTACAAATATGTTGAGTTAACCGTTTGATGGTATTAATCGCAGCGGTGACTAGGTTTATATCGCGTGCAATTGTAAAATGTCTAGGCGCTTTTATTTACTTTGCCATGATCATATTACACGCCCAAGCTAGGCTATTAGTTTGCGCCGCTTTTACTATGTAAAATGTTTAACGTGTACTAGTTAGTTAGTTATCTAGTTAGATAGTAATAACTTGCTCGAAAAGGTTATGATTGGTGTTGTTTAAAGTGTTACGCGCTTAGCGCTGACTATTTACTTAATAAATTAGTTAGTTGATGTATTGATCTATCTATATTACTTAAATATGCTACCTGATGTGTAATATGGAATAGATAGTTGGTCTACTTTATACTATACTAGATAAATATTGCTCCGTTCTGTGAGTAGTAAATTAGTATTAGTTAGTTAGTTAGTTAGTTAGTTAGTTAGTACCGGTAAGTAATTACCCAATCCGGATAGGATAGCCACATTGATTATCATGTGTATGCACGTATGCATTATTACCTCATTTATAACAAGCCAAGGCAATAAACATTTTATAACTTTATTAAAGAGTCATTGTGTGCATAATTATCAGTGAACATTTTTACAAAGCATTCCAAACTTACACCTCTACATCTAAAATATGAAAATAGTATACAATAATCACCACAGACAGTACTTTGATAACCTTGTAATCTTTTAGTGGAATAAATATAGGGTTTTTTTTGGTTAGAAATAAAGTTCATTACTTCGACCGGTTTTTGTCCCAATGAATCAAAGTATTCACACACTTGACCTAAAAATAAACAAACCCAGTGTAAACCTTTTCCTGTAGATACATCAGTATTTACTATATACAATCCAGATAAGTCATTTTTATCCATTTTTAATTCGTCATAGGACAACACACCTTTAAAGTATTTTTTTGTAAACTCATCGGCGCGCAAATAGTTGGATATTTCTAGTTCGTTCATGTTTCTAACATAACATTTCTAGCCTGATCCACTTTAAGTAGTGCTTCAAATGAGCCGTATACCAATACAGTTAGTGGTTCGGTGGTTGGCGTTGCAAATTTGGCTATTAACCTAGTTTGACCTCTTCTCAAAGGATTGGAGTAGGTTTCCCCTTTACTTTTTTCTAAATCAAACACATATATACAATAACCAAGCTTATACTCTGTGTAGTTTATATCCGGTGGTTCTTTTTGGTAGTGTGGCATGGATTCTATTATTGTGGCGTATTCATTTGGATAGTTGTCGTGAGCATAATCAGGTTGCAATACCCTGGAACCACTTGCTTGCCCATCCACTTGAAAATCTAAGTAGTTCAAGTCAAATGCCTGAAAACGAAATGGATTTTTTTCATTGTGGCCAGAATAGCAGGATGATGTCAGAAATGTTACCACCATTCGCTTGGGAATTGAATCTTGAAAAAGATTATCCATGACCCAGTTGTAGCTACCGGTAGGGATATTATATGGTTTAATTTCGCTTCTTGTCATTGGATACAGAGCCATTTCCTTAGACATTTTATCTGCGTGTCGAGACAGCATTGCTGGGTTAATTTTAGCAAATGGAACGACTAATGTTGCGTCGATTATGTGTAACTTGTAGTATTTTGCGGTGCTAACTGCGGGAGGTGGAACGGGAGTTGACGGAGGTGTCCCTTCTTGCACTTCTGTGTCTTTTGACTTTTGTTTTGATCCAAAAAAATCATTGTCGGGTGCCACTCTATTTTTATACATTAACCTAAACTTATCTTCTGCTTGATATAACTTAAGATTAAGTGGGACATTGTTTAGCATTAATCTTTTTTGTTGTGTTACGTCATTATAAAGGCGAGTTTTAAACAAGGCCTCTTGACCCTCTTCTGTTCTTCTCATGCGAGCTGCCAACCCCATGTTAGCAGAACCTTTTTCTGTTATATTATCCATGAAATAGGCTGTGTCTTTGTAGAACCCTCCCAAAGCCATGTATGTTGTCTGATCCATCATTCCCGTGTTTAATAATGTATCAAACATAACCTTATATGGAAAATTTGTTCCGACAGAACTGCTAACAAGTTTATGTTGAATTGAGAGGTCTTGTTGTTTGAACATTGTACACGCCGGAAAATTAATCAATCCTACTTTATCTGCTGCGTTGATGGGTGTGTTAGCGTCTGTTCTTATTTGCACTCTTACAAGTAATGCCATTTCCTCCAATATTATATAGTCAGAGGAAGTGTTATATACATCAAATTCCAAAGTAGAGTTCTCAGTTATTGCTCCTATAGGTCTGTATTCTTTAGTATATACTTCTTCTATTGCAGTTTCCACAGGTGGGACACTAAATAAACCAAGTCGGGGATCATACCCTTCCTTGGCCTTATCTAACACAAAAGTCATTTTAATCACCTTTTACGTTTATTTTTTTTTCTTTTTTGGCCCAGGTTTTTTTTTCTTAGGTTTCTTTTTTACCGGTTTTTTCTTTGTTTTCTTTGCTGGAGTTTTTTTTCTTTTCTTTTTTGGGGGAGCACCGGACGCAGTCTGACACCTAGTCTTGTCGAGTTGTCTTTTTAAATCCGATTTTGCTCTTTGTATCGATCCCTGTGCAGGTGACACCAATTGAATAGGACTCCCTTTTCCCTTTCCTTCCTGTAGTGGATAGAACTTTTGTCCATATGTTTCACTTTCAATGTTATTCCACGCTCCGGAAGATGGTTTATACGGAACAAAGGCCATCTTAACACCTTTTACTCTTTTTAGGCGAGCTTAACTGACAGGATAAATTGGTGCTTGGTCTTTTTAAGTGGTTTATAATGATTGCGTTTTTAATCTTTGACCCCACTTCAACACGGTTTAAAACATAAAACCCTTGCCCGTACACTTCAGTTCCAATGTTCAATGGGGAATTCCCAATTGAACTATATTTGTACTCTATAAAACTCATTTATATAGCATTGATAGACAAACAGGCTATATATATATATATATATTAGACATTAATACTTAATTAAATATTGTTGTTGTTTTCAATATGCAAAACAAACCTTGAATGTAAAGTTGTTGGAGAGGGAATTTCACCTGTCGATGTTAGTAGTTTAATTTTTATTCTCGTTATACTAGTAACACACACTGGCAAATAATATGGATTGGCAATGCTACCCGACTCTGAAACAATATTTAATATGGGAATTAGTTTACCGTGTACACAACTGTTTTCAACTATATCACAACACACAATTAAGTCTTCTCCAATTCTCCAAATGTTAGTTTCTACTAATGCACAACTCCAATCTCCTTCTATTTTAATTTCTCTAGCTAGTTCGGCTGTAAATTCAATAGCAGAGTTATCAAGGTGGGTTTTAATTGAATCAATCGAACTAATAAAAACATACATGATCCTATTCCGGTAAGGTGAATGTTGTATCCTGAACGTCCTCGTCTGGAACCCACGAGTTGTATTTGTCTGGCCAACCAACCCACCTGACTATATACCCATCTCGACCTTTATGTTGAGTTTTTTTTACAACCTTATCGATCTCATAGACTATTTCACCATCGGCGCTAACCTTTTGCAATTCGCTTTCATAAAATTTTCCTTCTATCGGAACATTGTCCCATGTCTTTACACTATATAAAGCTATATTTTGATTACTAGATTGTTCTGTAATTGTGTAAATATGCTGGGTCCACTTTTCGGTGTAAGCTCTTTCAAAGGGGGATCTTTCACCCAATAGCCTAACCCTATCATTTACCTTATATTTAAAAACTGGTTTTGATTTAGGTTTTTTCTTTATTCTAGGATTGTGTGATTTATATTGATTGTTCCATACGTCATACCTATCAGCTGTCCTTGCTTGTGTTGGAGTCATTTTTATCGATCTATGTATGGCGTTGTTGTATGCTTTTGTGACTTTTTCGAGAGTTTTCTTTTTCATCCAGTGGGGAGTTCTATTCTTATGCATAAATCTGGTTAATCTTGTCTTAATTGACCTAATTGCGCGTTCTGCGTAGTTGGCTTTGACCTCATTAGTAGTGCTAAAAGACTTAATTTTTTCCTTTTTAAACAAAGCCTTGACCCATTTATTTAAAAACTCTGTTCCTTTGTCAGAACGAATTCTTTCTGGCTTATTTTTTGAAAATACGGTTTTCATAGCCTTTACCATTTCCTTTCCACCTAAAGTTTTAAGTGGAACCGTCCAAACATAACGCGTAAATATATCAATCATTAATAAAACATACGAATAACCCTTATTTGCCTCTTTATAGTATACTAAATTCATTGTATCCACGTCCCATAAATAATCCTTGTATGAAGAAATAACTTGAGGACGTTTATTAATTTTTCTGATAACCTTTCTATGTAAAGTATATACATTTTGTTTTTCTAACCAGTCCTTAACCTGTTTTGATTTTATTCCCAGATTTTTAACAGATTGATACAAAGCATTGGCACTGGAAAAAGAGGCAGGATTACTAGGATCATAATATATTTCATTTAATGTTTCATCTATGTCTATAATACCTGCCATTGGTTTGCCCACGAGTTAGGACTCATTAAGTCTAGAGGTTTAGTGTTTATGGGTATGCCTGGTGGGGGGAGTTTCCGGTTTTTGTCATTTTTTGGATCAAAGTGGTAGTTCTTTTCTCCCTTTCCAATTAATTTTCTTCTGGAAGGATGAAAAATGGATGTTGGGGCGTGTTTAATGTTTTGGTAAAACACACTAGAACCAACAGGATTGAACTTGCCCGTTGGATTGACAGCGTGTTTAAGCAAGTCAGATATGTGTGACCCTTTTTGAAGTGTTCCATGAACTATAATTTCTCCTTTATCATTCCATCTCATTTCCTTTGAAGCATATGTTAGTAGTGTCTCAGCCTTTTTTTTGTCTTTTTCTTCAATGGGTAATAAAATTAAATCAATACCTAACGAAGTACTTTGACCTGCTTCTTTTTCTTCTTCTTTTTTTCCCTCTCCCCCTCCTTCACGTGGTAGACTGTAAACCAAGGTCCTTTTTTCTTTTTTTTCAGGGCTTTTCCCTTCTTCTTTTTCTTTTTCTTCTTCTTCTTCTTCTTGATGTTTTCGCTTAGACAGTGTCGGTGCTGGTGTTGTTGCTGTTGTTAACGGCAACGAAGGTATGGAAATTGGTGGTGCAATATCCAAAGTAGACGCTGCAGAGAGATATGGTATTGCGTTGGATTTATTTATAGTTTTATCCCTTGTATATTGTTCATAGGGAATTAAAACCATTTTCCTCATATTAATTTGAGTAATGGTTGCTCCACAACCTTTAACAAATTGTAGATTTCCTTGCTATGTTTAGATAATAGTTTTTGCTTAGATATAATGGATGTTTTCTTCTTGGATAATCTTTTTAAAATCCTTTTATGTTTTGTAACTCCCTTTTCCTGCTCTGTCGTCAACGGTAAATCCAACAAGTTGTATGATATTTCACTAAGAACCAAGGCCTGTGTTGGAGTTGAGTTTTTCAGTAATAATAAGGCCTGTTTTTTAGTTGTCTCAAACAACAACTGCAAAAAAGATGTGTTCGACCGCAACAAAGTGCTCATACCTTATAAGTCAGTAATAATGTAAGAGGACGAATTTGATGAGGTATCTGTCATGTATCCATCCACGTCCCACTCCTTGTCCTCCTGGTCTTCTAGCATCGAGCTTTGGGTGTTAAATGAGTCACTATCCATATCAGCATAACCCAACACAGGTGTTGTAATCCACGACTTGACCCACTCAAGCTCCCTTTTCGTGCTTGCGCGTTCTTGTAATAGCATGCAAACTAATTCTATCAATAGCCCTGAATTTTCTGTTATTTTTCTTTTTATAAAAGAACAGGAGGGGGAGTGTGTTATATGTTCTATATCAGCAACGTCAACACTCTCCCACGAATGAAGTCTAACCCCACATGAAAAACATTCCACCATGTCACTTTCTCCAGTGTAAAAAAACCCAGACTGAACCATTTCATCAAAGTTTATGATTGGTATTAGCTTATCCTGGAAAGAATCCAATCTTACAGAATCGAGACTGTAATCCATGGTGAAGATACTACTTTGGAAGAAACACAATGGTATTTTCTTCTGGAAAAATGTGGGTTTTTACCTTGAGGTCCTCGTTCTTGTTGTGTGGAGACAGGTCTATGACTAAATAACCGTAGGGCTGCTTCATACAGTCTTTATATGCCTCTGTCACCAATTTTTCCTGGTCAAGTTGTCTGCCCAATAATTTAACTTGCTGAATGTCTCTGGGGTTTTTCATCACAATAATATAATGGCTATTTATCATGATACTTCTAGCGTGTTTTCCTTGTTGAAAAAGGTTTTGTAGGATAAAAATCACTGTTATTTTGTTGTGATGAGACCCCTCAGTAAACAATGATTGGGCAGCACGTGATTGCACAACCTCACACATTAGATCATCCAAAATAACAACCATGTGGTCCTTTCCATTGTTTGTGGGTATATTTAATCCCTCTATAAATTCCACTTGTTTCATGTCCTCAAAGGCGGGTTGCCAAGCTCCATAACAGTAAATTATTCTATCAGGTTTTACGCTAAAAAGTGAGGGATTTTCTAATACTTTTTTAAGCCAAGTAGTCTTACCAGATCCGGTAGCCCCGCTAACCACCATAGTGGTAGGAGTAATAAAAATGTGATCTTCTACCTCGTACATCTTAAGAATAAGTAAGGCGATATTGATTGTGTCAAGGTTTTAATAAATTATTGCACGTGTTAGGGCAAACAGTTAGAGCAGAGTTTTTCCTCCCTTTCCTTGTGCCATTTGACATCAGACCTTTTTAAATGACATAAATCACACCTTTCAATTATGTCAGCATGAATTTCATTGAAATAAACTTCTCTAATTTCCTCCCACAATTTTCCCAACACGTTGGAGCCTCTATGGTGTTCTGAAACTGTCGCCATTCTATGACTCATGCCAATACCCCAATACCTATCACATACCGTATGATATAAGGGCAAGCTTTCAGTTTTTTTTAGTTTCTGTCTCACCCTTAAGTTTGACCTCATTTTTTCAATCAAAACTTGTTTCATAAGTTCTCTTCTTTTTTCCATCCATTGAATTGAAAGATTAATTTTGCTTTCTTGAACGTAGTTTTCTGATTCAACAATATTTTCGCTGCGTAAAGCATACGTGTAGGCCTCCCTTACATTGTTAAAACTAGTTCCAAAAACAGATATTTTGGATGGAAAGTCGTTTGATAGTGGGTGCTCCTTGTCGTAAAAGGGTTCAAAGTCTGGAATATTAAACGGTGATAACACAAGGTTTAAAGGTTTAGTGCTAATACCATCTGATAATACCTCCCTTTTACAATAAAAATAGGTTAAACCAGCCCTTGATTGTTCGTAAGTAAAAATGGTATTGTCCTTAAGTCTGAATCCTTTGTTTGTCCCTGACTTGGATATTTGACTATTTAATACCTCTTTGTATAAATGAACTGGATCTGTTAAACTTTTTTGGTTGATTCCCTTGCAACTAAGTTTTTCCTCTGTGTCATTTTTTAATATATATGTTTTACTACACAACGCAATCATAATATCACCCTCTGCTTCTAATTTAAACAACCCTGGAGTTCTCTTATCAAAAGCTCTATGTTTATCACAACAGTCCCTTGGAAACCATTGTTTTTGCGCAAGAACACTATCTTGACTATCGTTGCATTGATCATATATTAAACTTAAATATTCTTTTTTCTTTTCTTTTTTGACTATTTGGGCTAGGCTTTTTGCACTAATGGAGCAATAGGCACTGTCTGTATCCATCTCCACCAACTCAAAGTCTGAACGATCTAAAATTGTATCCAAACAGTCATAATAGAACTCCAACATTCGGAGCTTAGCATATTGCAAGATAAAGTAACCTAAATATATTGGAAGGTTTAGACTAATGGTTTTTTTTACAGATTCTATCTCATACAGGTCATCATCTAATTCTGTAATTTTCCTAAATACTGGTTGATTTACAGCAATGCATGCATCTCTTTCATTGTTAACATACTTTACAGTTTGATGCTTTTCCTTATCCATAATAAGCGAGCCATAAGCACTATTTCCTATTAATTTCATTGTGTCAGCAATGACAGACTTTGCCGGGTCTTTATCTCCGTTTCTTCTACACTTAGTTACTTCTTCCTCAAAAGGTTTAAAACACTTTTTAGGAGTAAACTCTACCACTTGGTGTATATCTGTAACTACCAACCCATGCTGCATGTACCACTTAAGTAAAGGAGTCGCGATAAGAATTTTTTTGGCTGACATTCCTCCAACTAAAAGCCTTCTGTCCTTTTTAGACAGTTCAAATCGGTTTACATAATCTTGCATGTGATCTCCTATACTGTCATAGTCAACATCGCATGTACAAAATATAGGACTCATTTCGCTAAAGTATTCCTGTGGTGAATACTTCTTTTCAAGACCCCTTTTCCACACCTTTGGGACCTCTATATCAACCTCAATAGATCCAAATAATTCATCATTTTCAACAGCCATTAATATCTGCGTTATGTTACTTTCACCGGGATACTTTCTCGCAAATTGAGGAATTAAGTCAGTGTTTTCAAAGCCAGTTTCAGTAAAAGTTAACTTTTTAAATTCGCACTCCCACATTTCCAATACGGTGTAACCTTCATGTTCCAAATATGTAACCCTATCCGCGGTTTTAACTTGTCTCTTGAGTCGAAGGTTTTCATCCATTCGTCCTTTCTGGCATTTACATCCATGATAATAACATCCCTGAAACTGAGTAATACATATATGACTATTATGACTAATTATATAACTACTACTACTACTACTACTACTACTACTACTACTACTTACATTATATAAGTATTTAATATTGATGTTATAATTACTTACCTCATATATTGTATTTGTTTCTGCGCAATAGCCATCAACAAGGTATGGGCCAACTCTTTTTTCACGATTTGAATTAAGCCTGTGCATGATGTGCTTATTTTCTTGTTTCATAACCCACTCCATCCACTTAAACATTGTAACATATTGAGTTTGTTTTTCTGGTCTAAAATTATTTTCCTTTAGCCGTCTTACATACACCCCTGTTGGTAACTCTTGTGAAATGGCATAAAGGTAGAGGGCGTTACAATCAAATCCAGCAATTTTTTTACATGTTTTATTCTTTCTTATTAAAGTTTCGTTTGCCTTATGATATCTGTTAAATATAATGGATGGTCCTCCAATAATATTTTTCTTAAAAGTTCTATACAAGTCCTCATCCTCCCTCCCAAACAGTTGAAAAAAAGTGTTGCTTTTGCTACTTGTTTTAAACAACATTGCTCTTGCAACACCAGGAACAGAAATCGCCACTTTAAATACGTCAATATCCCTGTCGAAATAAAACTCTTGTAATTTTGATAGCGCCTGAACAAATGGTTGGACATCCTTGTTATTATACCACACCAAAAAGTCTGCAAAGGTTTTCATATTTTCCTTGTCCCACACTTCTTGCAAGTATTTATAGTCCTCTTCTGTGATATTTTTATCCTTAAGATTAGAATAAAAAGCTTCATGTGGAGGAAGTTGTGTTTCTTTTAACCTTTCCATATTGTCAAAGTAATCATATGGAAAAAAACCCTTACTTTCTTCTACTTCATAAGCCCGTAAAAACTTATCATAGGAACAGCCAACTGATAAGAATTGTGAAATATCTAGAAATTTGAAAGACTCTGTCGATATTGAAGTGTATGCATTATTTCTTTTAATTACATATCCTTCTGATCCGGGTTCGTTAAATTGTAAAAATGAAAAAAATTTAGATTTAACTAAATTAAGATCATACTTTGCCGAATTAAATCCTAGTATTGGAAGTTGTTTTATGTAGTTTTCAAGCTTGGATACAACTCTTTTTATTCTGTAATATAAAAGAATGCCACTTCTTTCTGCTGGAGTATTTTCCTTTATTTCTTTTTCAAATTCGTCTTCCCCCTCCCCCTCCCCCTCCTCCTCCTCCTCCTCCTCCTCCTCCTCCTCCTCCTCCTCCTCCTCCTCCTCCTCCTCCTCCTCCTCCTCCTCTCCCTCCCAATCTTTGTCATAATCTTTACTTTTTTTATTATCTTGTTGTTTTTTCTGAGTCATATTTTCATCATCGTCATATTCCTGAGCTTCTGGGGGTGCCCATTTTTTCATTTCTTTTTTTAGGCCCTTTAATATATAACCCCATTTATCCATTGCTAATCTTTCAGATTCCTTTTGTATTAGGGATAGGTGTTCAAACATTTTAGTTAATAACCCGTTTAAATCGTCATCTATAAAACAGACTGGATTAGAATATAAATCAATATTACTACACAAAGAAACCGAAACTGGAACGTGTTTCTGGTTCCAATACAGTTTGTTTGTTGGTCTTAATGCTATTTTTTGAAGTAGCGCCTCAAAATCAAAAACACCATAATAGGGAAAGACCCTGTTTTTCTTTTCAACTTGATATCCAAATTCCTCTAACTCATCAAACAGGTTAGAGGGCGGAGTAAAGAAACCGCCGGGAAATTTCAGTTTTGTTCGGCTGTCACAAGTTGTTAAATGACGTTTAAAATTGTTGTTAAATTTAAAATGCTTTAAACACATAGGACATTGGAACTTTGACGCGTACAACGCAAAGTTATAAATGTACGATAAGTGGTGTTGATACATGTTTAAATGCATAACAGACTTGTAACGGGTAGATGGTTTATACACAGTTACAGCGACGTTGTCAGGTTGTAAATCGTGGACATATATAGACACTTCAAAACATTTTTCAAATTCTGGTAGATCAGTCAAACTTATTCCGCCATACTTTTTAGCTGCCTTAGGAATCGAATTAGACAAATACTTTCGCCATTTCTTGTAATAAATACTAACAGACTTAGCCATCTGTCGATTCTTAGTTTGACCATTGTGCATACCTAGACACCTAAATGCACACAAAAAGTCTTTGTAGTAATGTGAGGTTGCGCCTGGAGGGTGTTCTAGTGCTTCTACACATTTTTTGTTTTTTATATACAATGGTATAAAACCTTTTCCTAGAGGGTAGCCAGACTTTGACACATAATATACAATATTTGTCACCATTGAAAGCTTGCTTTTGGTATTGACCCGGACATTTTTAAAATAAGCATCCAAGTCAAACTGACGAATTTTTTCCTTAATTCTTTCCAAATCGACAGAGCTAGAAACTTGTTCCATATCCCTATCAAAGATCATACGATTATGGTGAGGCACAAAATATCTGTGCTTTTTTGTTCCAATGTCTTGTAGCATTACTCCAAACGTTATATTCAATTTGAATGTTTCTGATTCTTGTAAGTAAAGAGAATCTAAATTGGAAATAATTTCTGCTACTCCCCCTTCTAAATCATTTGTTGGAAAATTATACGTATTTTCAACACTCCCCTTTACATTAGGAGCCAAAATAAAACGCCTGTTAGCGTTATATTGAGCTTTTAAATCTTCATCTATTTCTCCATTTTCTAGTTTCCAAGGAGGGTTTTCAATTAAAAAAGGCAATGGTTGAAGATTATCAGCGCCCCCGTGTTGTAAGCCTCTGTGGAGATGCAACAATTTTCTACTATTTGCCACGTGTCCACAAGTTGAACATATAACAGGTGTTGTTCCAACCATTTGTTTTTTTGCTTTCTTTTTATTTTGGGTGAGAGAAGCAGTACTACTACTACTACTACTACTACTACTACTACCCAGCACGGGTGCTAAATTAGCACCAGAACTGATAGTGAGACTATCACTGGTACACGCAGATTGTATCTTATTTTTGTTTGCGATATTTTTTTTCTTGGATTTGGACTTGTTTGCAGAAGGATTTGATGTAGAGTCAAGGTTAAGAGGTGGATATTCCTCCAGGCTATCTATATTTGGGGGTAGCTTTGAATATTGACATATTTTTTCCTGGATTTCCTTTTGTTGCTTTAGTTCTTGAAAAGAAACCATGTTTGCAATTTGTTTTTGAATTTCTAATTGTTCCCTTATCTCCTGCCGAGCGATTTGATCAGCAATTTGCTTCTGGATTTTTTCCTGCTCCCTTAGTTCCCTCAACCTTTGAACCTTTTCAGAATAAGAATCCTGGCTCTGGTTAGGTGTTTTTTTCTTGGATTCGCCCCCGCCTACCATTATGTGCTTTCTTTTAAGGGATACCATTTTGGGAGTAATTACAGCTGTGGAATGAAGAGAGTGCTTTATTTCGTTAACACGCTCCTGAATATAGGGATGTAATTCCAACCCGTTTGTTTTAGCCCAATTGAGCAAATCACTTTCTACAGAAAATAAATGCACATCATGTTTCAAGCGCGCCTCGGCATTGTACTGCTTCTGAAATATCAACATATAGACACTATAGCGCTATTTAACACATTTAGAATATATTATATTATAATATGATATAATAATATGACAACAACAACAACACCCAATCTACATATGTGACAAAGACTGCTCTCTATGGCGCTTACCACTTGAAGAATGAGCCTTTTTTCGCGAAGACATCGCTCTTCAGAATCGAGTCCATTGTCCTGAATATACGCGTCAAGAGCAGGAAGAGAATCGATTCTATCAACGCCGTTTTTCCTCTCATCATCATCATCATCATCATCATCATCATCATCATCATCATCATCATCATCATCATCATCATCATCATCATCCTCTGGTTGAAACACCTGTTAGCATAATATACTCTGCTACTATTGTTTAAACAATCACACATCCACGCTACTTATGTAACTCCCCCCTATGATTGGATTGGGGCATCCAAATAAACTCAATAGTAAATCTGTCAGGTATAATACCCATTAATGCCCTTACTAATATATAAATAATAATAATAATGATAATAATAATAATATAATCATTACACATACCTGTCCAGTTCTAATTAACCACAAACGGTCCTGAACTTCGGTTCTGAACTGTAAATTTTCTGTTTCAGCAAATTGAAGAAGGCTTCTCTCATCAAACACACTTTCCATGTACTTAGATAAAGAAAAGGAATTCCAGACAACACGAGAAGACTCCATTTCAGATTGTAGATTTCTTACAGCAAATAAAACCTTGACGTGTCCCACTAACAACCAACAATATCAAATGAGGCTGTGGTGTAGACGCGAGGATCTAGCCTGAACGTTCTGTTCCAACCCGTTATCCCTCTCCAAGTAGCACAGATAGATAAGCGATAAGAACTTGGTATTAAGGATAATACTAGGAAAAAATGGTGCCGTCTACTTATACAGCTGTTTACTCATCTTAGAACTGTGTACATCTGCGCTATTATACAGACAATTATCTAAATTGATATTAATATATATGTACTAGATTCCGCAGACGACATATCACTCAATAGTGTCTATTATATATATATTTATGTATATTAACTTTACCACTAACATGATAAAGCAGTTTAGTCATGTTAACCCTCCAAAAAACTCCCTATGTTACACTTAGCTGCTACACACCCACCCCCTCAGCGAGCGCTAACTATGACATCCCCCCATAGTGTGGCGCCATCTCGCGGATAAAGAAAGAAGTAAGCGCAAACAACCTCCATCATGTCTTCACAGATGGCGCCACCATACACTTTGCAGAAAAAACGCAAGTAACAACCACCCTCCACTATGTTAAATCACACTTTGTATGCTTAATAAAGCAATATTGACTATAAACATAAATGAAATATAATAACAATTTAATAAACAATAATTATATATTACCCTCACCAAGCAGTACTACATAATAGAGCGGGTTTATTTTAAAACACCTTAATCTCGGTTGTGCTAATATGATATAGTCTCTGAACCGTGCGGACATTGGCAACTCTCTTCATCATGGCATAGGCCCCCCAATTAGGGGGGCCTCCCATATGAAAGTCTTGGGGTTGGAACGGTAGCGCTTGTCGTGTACTTGATCCTCTCCTCAAGTCGTTGAGACAGGGTTCAGTCAACGTTAGTGTCATAATTATGACATTTCGTTGGCGAACCCGCAAAAAAAAAATTGGATCCCTCTTTAGGGATCCCATAATAACCAAAAAACAATCATACCAGGAGTAAAGTTAATCCGATTGTGTATATAGCTTACATCCAATCACCCCAACTATGTCATTATCCACACTAAAACTTAATCCTCAGTAAACTATCGGTAAAAACTAAGATCAAAGATCACTATCTACCTGTGCTCCTAAGTCCATTCACCTTAATATCGCTAGGTCTATATATCTAATCTTGCTTGATAAAGCTAATCTCAAAGCTAATCTCAATTACCCCAGGGTCAATTAGTCTGTTAAGAGGTTTCAAGTGACCAATTAGTCTAGATCCTGCACCTATGGACTTAACGTTCAGCTTACTACTACTGTAAGTGAATGACTA
>CANHQG010000445.1:0-22186 GCA_947462335.1 Harmothoe impar
GCTTTGTAATTATGGCTAATCTGAAACTTGATCTCTTTATAAATATTTGCAATAGATTAGAGGACTATTGTCTGATTATCATCAGCATCAGTGAACACCTTCCCCGACACCACCTTAAGGGCAGTGAACCAGAAGTCGTACCATTGTCTGTCAGGGTAAGACGAAATGAGCAGCTCAGGGGGAGCAGCTCACATGTCTACGTCACCGTGACGTCACCATATGCCGTCACGTCATGTCACGGGGAGCACTCCACTTCTCATCATGTCGGCTTCATTGAGGACTTTCCGCATGGAGTGCCCTGGGCCTGGTCCCCCTGTACTCCCCGTGACCTCTGACCTGACCTAGATAACCTGCCCCCTGAGGACGAGAGCATCCACCAGCTGGCGCTGTACGGGATGCGCATGCGCAGTCAATGTGCATTTCGATATTACTTCTGCAATATCTGTAATTTAATCGTGCATAACAAACACTGCATATTTTTCATAACAGAAAATTTCCCTTTCCTCTCATAGTTCCTGTTTACTGTGCCTTACCAGAGAATAAGTTACAATAAGCACGGGGTGCATACCGCCATTCATAATAGCCAATTTGCACAATGGTATTACCACATGATGTGCGTTATACGTATAATTTCATTTCAATGGGGTGGCGCGCCCACAAGGTGTTACATCATTGCCCCATGGTGAGTCGTGCGGGCAGATGTGGGTGATCCCAGTGTCAAGGTAACAATAGGTGTCCATGTAACAGGACGTAAGGATGTGTCACAGCCCCCACCCCCCTCTATCGCACCATAGCCACACCATCATCAGACTCGGAGACTGTATTTGATATTCTATGTTGTTGTTGTAAGGATCAACGTGTGTTCCTGTTTAGGCCTACATCCTGACCCTACAGCAAGTAACGATATTGCTGACAATCACTAATATGAGAAATCATTAAATATGTCATTTTATAAACTGTATTTTAGATAGATCTGACAGGGATGGATACAGGGGGGAGGGGCGTCTTGGGGGCCGGAGAAATTTAGATTTTTCTAATCATAATATTTTGATCCACCGCGACCCGCGGTGCAACGCTTTTCGGTACTTTGGTGTTCGGTGGGCCCACCCCGGCCCACCCTTTTTTCAGATTCCTCGGTCCACCCCTGGACCATGATGGCCAATGCCCCTTTCTCCAACACTTAATGTCCCATCTTGTTAATGGAGACTTCCTCTCACCCAACTCACTCTTGTCAATTGAACACACTCTTGGGGATCACACTAGGGACCAGTCAGCTCCCATTTTACCATAGAGTTGTAGAATCTAGGCCTTTTACACAGTTAGGCCTAATTACTGCTCTATAGATTGTATCTCGACAAATGTCTGGTGATGGATTGGTTTCAAGTAAAATTGTCTGACAAACCATACCCGACCGGTTAGATATATATATTTTTGCTTTTGCGTTTGCTTCCCCTACATATGACACATATATAGGGTCCAATTTTAGGGTTTTCACTCTAAAATCCTTAATTATAACCGAATGACAAACCTTAAAATCTAGCACATAGCACAACATATATATACATGAATAATAAAGGCACTGGTTTGCTAGACACAGACGGGTGACTGGAAACTAACCTTCTATTTTTTGTATGATATCGCTGTAAGTAAGTAAAATATGTTGTCATCCCTTTGTTGTGGCTTTTGATATGGGGTCATTTCGGACCCTGGGTCCAACCCAACATTCACGAATCCATAGCTTATTATAGCACTTCTCATCACTGGTCAGAGGAGCCCAACAAAAAGATGTAGTGACAATAAAATAATTGCCCGTCTCTTGGTGGCGGTGGGTGGCACGTCTACAGCTCGGGTAAGATGAGTCAGCAAAGGGAGACGGGGCACAGGCCATCAGAGTCATTATCTTTGTTTACCTTGGAAACACACAAAACCCCAACTAAAACATGCTCAAACAGTCAACGCCCGGCCGGTCTATGACGGCAGGCCTATAAGGAGGGGCACTGACGGTACACAGGCCGGAAGCCGTATAGGACAGGTATTAGCCGCCATCGACTTAGCATTGGTTTAGGGTTTATAAGATTAACACTAAAGTGACTTGGCGCATTACATCCTGTTGTTTTTCCTTTCATGTATCTCTATGTTGTCTTTACCGGAGACTGAACACAAACAAAATCGGAACTTTCTGTGAATACTAGTAGGCAAAGAAGAATACTGACTTTGATTACCTGCCAACGTTTTCTGAAAGCTGTCTCGTCCGGTTCATATATCGGTTTCCATATATCTACGACTGTGATGATACATCCATATTAACACGATTATAGGTGTTACTGCACTTTGCAGGTGTTATAAATGTCAGAGGTCACCATGAGAGGGGTCAAATTTCTCCCAACCTGGAATGTCAAAAATGTTGACAGAAGGGACCAAGCAGGCAGGTGACAAAAGAGATGTGACGGTGATGGGGTCGGGTTGGGGGCTTCTCGTTATGACCAGATTTGCCGCCTGAGGGCGTGACAAGCGATTCCCGATGACCCGTGGTCCCCCAGTCTCACCCCACCTGTATGTATGTGCCCCCTACTCCTTACCCCCCACCCCCAAAACACCCAAATAGGGGCAGACAGCCTGGGAGATCCTGCACAGTATGAACGTTTGTATACAACTAGCCACAAATCTAGGGGATTTTCCGCTCCTCTAAAGGTCAACGCCGACCAGGTTGGAGATAACGGCTTCAAATCCCTAAAATCACAGTTGAACTTGTCGGTTTGTGTGGGAGAGGGGGATGAGGGCGGATGAGGACTTGGTGGTCATTGTCCGGCCAGCTGAAGGGTGTCAATGGTCAGTGGATGCTTTATATATATCCGAGCCCCCACTCCAGTAGATGACCCAACCATACCCATAGCATTGAGGGGTAGGACCAGGAAGGGGGTGGTAGGGATGGGTGGGTGACAGGGGAAGGTAGGATGGGGGGAATGTCATACCTGTGTGGACACTCCCAATGGGTCATCTGGGCATCAACTAGCTAACGACCCTTTGCTCACCCCTTCTTTAATATTGGCTTCAAGCCTTATGAAACTCACGTAGTCCTTCCCAAAATAACCCAATAAACGTTTTCATCTTTATAAAATTGCTTCTCTAATAAGGTAGTTAAAGACGCAGAGGTGAGGTGTAATGTTTCAGTGATTTCTCTCCATTTCATCTGCAGTAGGGATTCTCCATAAATGATCAAATACGTTTTGGCGCGAAGAAGCAGACGACAAAGTAGGGTGGTTAGAGGTTATTTTTAGTGCGAACTGATCTGTTACACACAGACAAATGGGTATGTGATGGGCACTAGCGGTCAGTGAACAGGGTATTCACTCAATGGGCCTAAACTAGCCTAAACCCACACAAATCCAGACAACCTCACACAAATGTAGGGGTAGAGTCTAGGGGTATTATTAGAGGAAGGCTTTAAAGATGCTGTTACACTCTTGGTAAATGATACCCTGCTCAAGGTTAAGTTTATTTCTGTACATGGCCAGAGGGTATATGCTATCTATATGAATACAAGGAGACGGTGTCATGTATGTTAAAGTCCATCATGTTGCCCATACCAGTGGCGCTCAAACTCCAAAATGAGGAAACGTGTATGCGTACATCATAATGTACTTTGTAGCTCCCTGATATGTGAATCGCCTTCACATCAAAGTAGTCAAATTAAAGCAAAATATCTGGCCTAGTCAGATAGCTGGGTTGAGCCAGTGAGTTAAAGGACTAAAGTCTCTCTGGTTAAACTGAACTAAAGAGCATTAAAGCTCTTCCTGTTGTGTTTTATAACGCCCGGCAGGCCTTTTAAAAATAGTCCCAGCATGCTGACCTGCACTCATCTTGCAATCCGACCCTTGTTGACATTCGACCACACCACAAAACAGAGAAGGTGGCGGAGAGAGGAGAGGATGGGAGAGGAGGGGGTGAAATATTGCTGATGATAAAACAACTTCTAAGCTCATCTCCTAAACAGTGTTAAATTAAATTAAATTAAGGCAGTTACTGTCACCCAGACAAGGACTGATACAGGACGACTAGCACTGTTTACATTAGCAGCATGTGTTGGATTCTTGCTGTAGGAGCTATAGGCATCCTGGTTCAACTTAAAGGCAACTCAGTTACATTTTCACTGAGTGCTGGATGACTATAAATAGTGAGGATCCATGCTAGGGATCTCTATACCGTACATGCAGTAGTGCCATCCCCAGTCAACACGCACATGCATATCTCAGGCCTCCAGGCAGCTCGTGCAGCATGTGTAAGAGGCCTTGTGTCCGCCCTGCCTGATGAGAGAGGAGATGGAGGGGGGGGGGGGGGGGGGGCTCCTGCTGACGGCTGGAGACTGAAGACAATGGGGCGCCAGGCTGCAGGCAGACAGCAGGCGGCCCCTCCCACTCCTCACGCGCCACCCTAGATCCCCCTCACAGATCCTACACCAGGGGGCGTTCACAAACCCATGCTACCAATATAAAGGACCATGTACACACCTCGGGGTACAGACATGTAAAGTCTTGTCTCAGAGGCGAACAGGTACTTTTTCTGTATGTTGTGGTTTTCTAATCTTCTCTCACGTTACACCCCACAGTAGGCCTACACCCTACATATTGCCTACATGGCTCACGACCATGAGGCTATGAAAGGGGCTGGAGGTTATGGTGCATGGTTGGGCTGCGGGTTGGGCTGCCATCACCTCTTGATACCAATACCGATACCTTGCGTCCGTGTATCAATCCATGCAAGTACTGTTACCATGGCCAGTGTTTTTATTACACTGGACATATTATAGTCCCTTCCATTCCCTTGACACCCCATGCCACATCATCATGCCCCCCCCCCTCCTGCCCCAAAGCCTTGTTGACCTTCCGGTCTCCAAAGGGCCAAACCCGTCTGACCATTTTTCCATTTGTCACTTGTTTAGAGGGAGGGTACCCATTTTTAAAGTGCATGTGTTAGTGGATGGGGGGGGGGGCTGTTTTTGTGCATTTTAACAATTTTATTTTCGACTTGACCTTTTTGAGGATTGCTCCCCCGCCCCTAGTCCAGCCCCCCCCCCCCCCTTCCAACCGCACACAAACACAAACCTGGGGCAAACACAATGGGGGTAACCCCGTGGTAACCCCTAAATTCGACATGGCAACATAGCCTTTTCTTAAAATCTACATGCGATATGATGCCTAGTGACATGCGACATGAGGCTTAAAAAGATAGTGACCAGTGGCGGATTTAGGGGGGTGCGCGGGGGCGCGCGCCCCCCCTTTTTTGGGCAAAATTTACATTTTTTTAATGTAAAATTTGACACAAAAGTTACGAATGGAGAATATTTCCTATAGCGCGCACCCCCCTTTTCAAAATCCTGTATCCGCCACTGGTGACAGGGGCATAGACATTTCCTAAAATCCGGGCCTAAAATCGACATGGGACTTGAGCATTAATGACATTAAGGGACATAGACATGCCATTTAAAATCGACATGCGACATGGGCCCATCTATACCCCCGGGTATACCCCCCCCCCCCCCCCCCACATAGGAATTTAAAAAAAAAAAAAGGGGGGGCTGACCCCCAGTAATTTCCAGCCCCCCCCCCCCCCTGGATCCGCCCCAGTAGCCTGATTGGATCTATATGGTTTAGCAGCACGCTTTACGAACGTCCCCAGATCAGCATTTGCAATGTGCAGCCTGTCCGGAGCATGCACATTACACACTGACACATGACCATAGCACTGCCGTAGTAGGAAAACGTAAACATGCCCCCACCCCGCCCCCTTCACACAGGATCTTCCCTGTAAATATATGGCACTCCATGGGTCAAATAAAGTAGCAAACATAGAAGACAAAAGCTGCTTTTATCATATTGTTATCTAGACAGTTAAATAACAGCTGGTCACTTTCTTGGCGAGCCCAGTAAAAGAAGGCCTACCTTATGACTGGGCCTGGGCTCGTTCACGGCAGCAGGGGACGGGAGCCCGGCCGTCGTGCCTGGGGGTGCCGGCTGCGGCGGGGGTACGGCCGCCGCCCCCGCTCCGGGGGAATCTTCCTTCTGCACTGAAGCCATCTGTGTCGGGGTAATCTCAAATCCACTTCACCATGTCAGCGAAAATAGGTAAATCCACGTCTGGCATGTCTGCATAGGGGAAAGCGTTGTGTAACATCCATGCACGGTCAAATACTACGGGCCTCCAGTACGAGAGAATGCAGCAAGCCTGCACACAACTGCAGCACGAGCCTCCACTGCACAACACAGCGTGCGGGCAAGAGCAGCCACCGCCAGTCCCACGCACGGTCAAAGGCTACCCTGCAAATCACTGGACCAAAACTGAATAATCCGTCATCCTCAATCCACGCGGTAGAATACTCATAGAGCAGACGACACGCCTGATTTGAACCCTGAACTTGAACAGGATCGTCTCCAAAACAGCGATGTTTTCCAGCCTGGTTCACTGGGGGAGGGGGCGACTTCTGCATATCCAGAACCCGGGCTCATTCATTCGGCCTCGCTTTCGCCCGCGCGCTTCGCGGATAGACGTAAACAAAGCCACGTGTCTCCATTCCTGTCATTCTCAGCGCACCTGCTCCCTTTTGACATAGACTCAGTAGCAGTAGCCTACTGTCCGTCCACGATTTTGACAACATAAATCAGGGCGGATCCGGGGCAGGGGGGCTGGCGCAAGGGGCACGCACCCCTGCCCCCTATTTTTCTGTACATTTTAATTTAGATGGTCCAACACCCCGGCAACACCCCCAATGCTTTAGGAATTGCAGCGCCCACCCTTTCCAAAATTCCTGGATCTGCCACTGTAAATATCCCGGATGAATGTACAATATGTCATAGCGCACTAGTAGTAGGCCTACTAGGGGCTTGACGTAGTCTTATGTGTTTCCCCAATGGGGGAGGGGGCAGGGGGGAGAAATGTTTTTTGTAGGCCTATACGGGACTAGCATAGACTAGCATATCTTAGTACTTCAGGTAGGCTGGGGCGCCTATCTCCTTATCAGGCTGATCCCCTCCTGTCACAGCTGTGACAAAGGAACTGATAAGAAATTCACCCATGATCCACTGCTCTAGAGTCGGGGGCCTACTAGTAACCACAATGCAATGCTCTGAGTCAGGCCACAAGTCGCCCTAACAAAAGTCTACAAACTTTTCACCAAAATTTCCCATTTTCCCTCCCAATAACCCAGTTTTTGCCAAAATTCTTCACAGCAGAGTTGTTCTTTCCGTAGATTTTCCTAAACATGCTCAAATGTATACGGGACTAGTCATGGTCTATCTAGCCTGTTAAAGGTCTGTGGACAATATGGTATTGAAAATGATATCAATTATAACCCTCTTAAGAGTGCGCTAATGATAGTCCGGTCCCCTATGGGCAAAGAGATGAGGATGCCCATTTTTACTCTAAATGACGCTATTCTTAAGGAATGTGAGGAGGTCAAGTACCTCGGTCACATCATTTGTAATTCACTTAAGGATGATAACGATATTTTATGACAGCGCAGAATGTTATAAGCTCAGGGCAACATGCTTGTACGTAAGTTTTACATGTGCAGTGTTGAGGTTAAAATTCAACTATTTAGGGCCTACTGTACACCTTTGTATACTGCTCAGCTATGGAGTTGTTACAACAGGGCTTCTATGCGAAAGTTAACGGTAGCGTACAATGATGCACTCCGTATGTTACTTGGCATCCCAAGATATGCTAGTGACGGTGAGACTTTTGCTGTTTGTGCTCTTCCGACATGTGGTGCTACAATTAGGAGACTAATATACAGTTTTATATGTCGACTGACGGGGTCAAAAAATGAGTTGATCAAAAGCTTGCACTGTTAGAAGTAACCACTGTAAATTTACAGCAAAATGTACTGGCAGTTTTGGTTCCAGCACATTTTGCTGTAAATTTACAGCAACTCAGTTGCTGTAATATAAACAGAAGAATGTGCTGTAATTTTACAGTATATTCTTCTGTTCAATTACAGCAAAATCTACTGGAACCAAAACTGCCAGCACATTTTGCTGTAAATTTACAGTATATTGTATGCTGTGATTTAACAGCAGAAAGTACTGTAAATGCCATAAGTTGAGTTTTTTATCATTAATTATTGTTATTATCAATTGATCTCAATTGATATGCGTGGAGAGAACCTTCCTGCATTACTTCAGTTGCATTATGGATAACAAACATTACACAATGTAATGGCTTTAATATTTATCCAGCTAAACTGTATGTGATACCAGCACTACACAGTTCAGACAGTTAAGGATTTAATTTTTCCACAGATGTGGTATCTACTGTATACTTTTGCTGATATTTGCATTATTTTACACATTTCTGCAAGTTGAAATACTTTATACAATATCTTGATGAAGTTTCTCTCACACATTCTTATTTTACTATGTTTTGACAGACAGGGGGCTTTATTTACCCCCCAAAATACAGTGTGTACAAGAATTGTTACACAAAATGATATAGTGCTGCCACCTTGTGGTAGAAATCTACAGATCATGTGCTGTAAATTTACAGCAACATTACTGTAAATATGATTTACAGCACAGAAGTCGGTAAATATACAGCAAATAGTTCTGTATTTCCGACTACAGCAAAATGTTCTGTAAATTTACAGTATATTGTGCTGTAAACTAACAGTAACTATTTACAGTGTGGTGGATCCAAAAAGTGATACCCAGTACACTTCCCATATCTGGAGATGCTGGTATCAAGATTTGTACATCCATTTTAATATTCCTTAGCTGTATTCTTATTTCTGTATCTATATGTATGTGTGTTTTATAGCCTATGGACCTTTTGTACAACGATTGAGTCTGAAATAAAGATTTGAATTGAATTGAAAATTGAATACAAATGTGGGCCACCATCTTGGCTCAGAGCAATGCATTGTGGATAGGCCCCCGACTCCAGAGCAGTGCATCACGGGAGAATTTCTCATTAGTACCTTTGTTCTAGGTGTGAGGAGAGGGGATTAGCCTAATAAGGATATGGAGTTTAGCCCCCGACTACCTGAAGTACCAGGATGTGCTATAATTTTTTATAGTCACGTTTATTTGATGCAGATCACGGTTGGATGGTCTGCCGTTATCTGCACTACTGCAGATCACGTTAGTTACTGCAGATCACGGTTGTACACCCTTTCCATACAAAACAATGGTGATGCTGTTTCTCCACATGAAATAAACAGACAACTTACAGACAGAGTTCCAAGACGATCTGTCTGAATGACAGATTTCTCCACGAGTGTTACCTTGTATCATATCACATGAGGCGGGGCCCCATGTGATATGATCCAAGGTACCAAGATTCCAAGTGGAGTAACCAGGAATTCAGACTGATTGTAATGGATCTCTGTCTTTATTTCATCTAATTATTGATAAATTATAACCAAAAAACGACATTTAAAGATTGGCTTCATAGCTCTTTTAGTGATGTCATCATGGAGAAATACCCCATGGAGAATGTGCATCAGTTTCTCCATGGGGGTGTGGAGAACGGCCATTCCAGTACTTGAGCATAGTAACTTTGTTTCCCCACATGAAAATCAATGAAACACTTTTTTTCTAGATTGGTCTGGGATACCGATACCCAATATGTATGAGGAGATATTTTGTCTAATCCCTGTCCAGGCATGAGCTTCAACCAACACTGACTTTGGGACTAGATCCACCAGTGCTGACATCTAGGGGTGGTGGAAAACGTTGCTGTGCGCACGATATCCATCTAGTGAACAACCTGGGAACTAAACTTCAGAGCTGACCCATATAGTATGGATCTCGGACCACCAAAACGAGACTACGGTGAAAACGATCATACAGTAAATCTAGGCATTTCAGACATTGTGGCCTCTGATTGGTTTATATTAGTAAATGGGAATTAGGGCAAGCTTTGATATTATGCATTTATAAAATCTGTGATTTGTTCTGATATGGGAAATAGAAATTAGCAAGCACTACCCAATGTCAGAGTAGGCTAAAAAAAATTGTGGAAAAAAGGTGGAAATTGTGAGTTCTGCAGCAAAAACCAAGATGGATTCTGAGGTGAGTGCCTTCACAGGTCAATAAAAAAAGACTGGATTGGTAAAAGTGGGCATTTTCTGGCCTCATAATGAATAACTAACATGGCTCTAAAGTATAAGGATAATTTTGATGAGATTGAATAACCTTTGACCACTTTTAGGGCATGTTATTGTACATTAAATTATAGTGAAAAATGTTTTGGTGGTCCGAGACCTTAAATCAGGGCATGTCAATTTATCAAAAAGTCTTGAAAATGGACCAGAGGCCATTTTTGAGCTTAGAGTTGCTTAGTTTTGATAAATTAATACCAAATCAGGCAAAAGAAATTTCACAAAAATGTGTAAAACAGGGGAAATAAGGGTTATAGGCCTATCAGAATTATTGCAGAATTAATTGATTTTCACATATAGGCCATTATAGGCCTATTTTTGCTCTAGTAGGTGGGCAGGGATAAGTAAAATCTAGGACTTATGTCCAGAACACGTAAACCAATCCATATCTAGGCTGTTTACTACCTACTTGCATGTATATGTGGCCAAGGGAGGTGTTAGATGTAGGTTCGGTGCTTATTTGCGAGAATCGGTAGGCAGCCCGATTCTTAAATATCGGGCCATTGATATGGCCGCAAGACACTTGGAAATGAGTATTTTTCTACAATATTTGACAGAGGTAGTCCTTGGATAGGTAGAAACTAGGGAATGACTAGAAAATACACTTGCATAACAAATAAATCCCCCGAAAATGGTGATAAAATCAAAATAATTCAGTTTTTATTGCAATTTTTATTATTTTTTCATATTATTTCAGTATCTGTTGCAAAATCTCGGAGGAAATCCACACAGATAACTGTTGTTTCATGTAAGGGCCTACCTAGACAAAATCTATGCTGAATGTGATGAATCTCACCTGCCTATTTCCTGAGAAAATTGCCTGAACATGCATAGGAGTGTCGGTTGGTGAAAATAGGCTAAAAATAGGCCTATTTTAAGGTTCACCGGGGTATCAAATACCCTCTGTAGCTTGTGATTAGGTGACCCTAGGGCTCCTTACAACTTACAATTTGATAGAGACCATCTCAAAGATTATATAAGTGGTGTTTTGGGAAAATTGAAATGCTGAGGCCTTCCTTAAGATCTCGGACCACCAAAACGAGACTACGGTGAAAACGATCATACAGTAAATCTAGGCATTTCAGACATTGTGGCCTCTGATTGGTTTATATTAGTAAATGGGAATTAGGGCAAGCTTTGATATTATGCATTTATAAAATCTGTGATTTGTTCTGATATGGGAAATAGAAATTAGCAAGCACTACCCAATGTCAGAGTAGGCTAAAAAAAATTGTGGAAAAAAGGTGGAAATTGTGAGTTCTGCAGCAAAAACCAAGATGGATTCTGAGGTGAGTGCCTTCACAGGTCAATAAAAAAAGACTGGATTGGTAAAAGTGGGCATTTTCTGGCCTCATAATGAATAACTAACATGGCTCTAAAGTATAAGGATAATTTTGATGAGATTGAATAACCTTTGACCACTTTTAGGGCATGTTATTGTACATTAAATTATAGTGAAAAATGTTTTGGTGGTCCGAGACCTTAAATCAGGGCATGTCAATTTATCAAAAAGTCTTGAAAATGGACCAGAGGCCATTTTTGAGCTTAGAGTTGCTTAGTTTTGATAAATTAATACCAAATCAGGCAAAAGAAATTTCACAAAAATGTGTAAAACAGGGGAAATAAGGGTTATAGGCCTATCAGAATTATTGCAGAATTAATTGATTTTCACATATAGGCCATTATAGGCCTATTTTTGCTCTAGTAGGTGGGCAGGGATAAGTAAAATCTAGGACTTATGTCCAGAACACGTAAACCAATCCATATCTAGGCTGTTTACTACCTACTTGCATGTATATGTGGCCAAGGGAGGTGTTAGATGTAGGTTCGGTGCTTATTTGCGAGAATCGGTAGGCAGCCCGATTCTTAAATATCGGGCCATTGATATGGCCGCAAGACACTTGGAAATGAGTATTTTTCTACAATATTTGACAGAGGTAGTCCTTGGATAGGTAGAAACTAGGGAATGACTAGAAAATACACTTGCATAACAAATAAATCCCCCGAAAATGGTGATAAAATCAAAATAATTCAGTTTTTATTGCAATTTTTATTATTTTTTCATATTATTTCAGTATCTGTTGCAAAATCTCGGAGGAAATCCACACAGATAACTGTTGTTTCATGTAAGGGCCTACCTAGACAAAATCTATGCTGAATGTGATGAATCTCACCTGCCTATTTCCTGAGAAAATTGCCTGAACATGCATAGGAGTGTCGGTTGGTGAAAATAGGCTAAAAATAGGCCTATTTTAAGGTTCACCGGGGTATCAAATACCCTCTGTAGCTTGTGATTAGGTGACCCTAGGGCTCCTTACAACTTACAATTTGATAGAGACCATCTCAAAGATTATATAAGTGGTGTTTTGGGAAAATTGAAATGCTGAGGCCTTCCTTAAGATCTCGGACCACCAAAACGAGACTACGGTGAAAACGATCATACAGTAAATCTAGGCATTTCAGACATTGTGGCCTCTGATTGGTTTATATTAGTAAATGGGAATTAGGGCAAGCTTTGATATTATGCATTTATAAAATCTGTGATTTGTTCTGATATGGGAAATAGAAATTAGCAAGCACTACCCAATGTCAGAGTAGGCTAAAAAAAATTGTGGAAAAAAGGTGGAAATTGTGAGTTCTGCAGCAAAAACCAAGATGGATTCTGAGGTGAGTGCCTTCACAGGTCAATAAAAAAAGACTGGATTGGTAAAAGTGGGCATTTTCTGGCCTCATAATGAATAACTAACATGGCTCTAAAGTATAAGGATAATTTTGATGAGATTGAATAACCTTTGACCACTTTTAGGGCATGTTATTGTACATTAAATTATAGTGAAAAATGTTTTGGTGGTCCGAGACCTTAAATCAGGGCATGTCAATTTATCAAAAAGTCTTGAAAATGGACCAGAGGCCATTTTTGAGCTTAGAGTTGCTTAGTTTTGATAAATTAATACCAAATCAGGCAAAAGAAATTTCACAAAAATGTGTAAAACAGGGGAAATAAGGGTTATAGGCCTATCAGAATTATTGCAGAATTAATTGATTTTCACATATAGGCCATTATAGGCCTATTTTTGCTCTAGTAGGTGGGCAGGGATAAGTAAAATCTAGGACTTATGTCCAGAACACGTAAACCAATCCATATCTAGGCTGTTTACTACCTACTTGCATGTATATGTGGCCAAGGGAGGTGTTAGATGTAGGTTCGGTGCTTATTTGCGAGAATCGGTAGGCAGCCCGATTCTTAAATATCGGGCCATTGATATGGCCGCAAGACACTTGGAAATGAGTATTTTTCTACAATATTTGACAGAGGTAGTCCTTGGATAGGTAGAAACTAGGGAATGACTAGAAAATACACTTGCATAACAAATAAATCCCCCGAAAATGGTGATAAAATCAAAATAATTCAGTTTTTATTGCAATTTTTATTATTTTTTCATATTATTTCAGTATCTGTTGCAAAATCTCGGAGGAAATCCACACAGATAACTGTTGTTTCATGTAAGGGCCTACCTAGACAAAATCTATGCTGAATGTGATGAATCTCACCTGCCTATTTCCTGAGAAAATTGCCTGAACATGCATAGGAGTGTCGGTTGGTGAAAATAGGCTAAAAATAGGCCTATTTTAAGGTTCACCGGGGTATCAAATACCCTCTGTAGCTTGTGATTAGGTGACCCTAGGGCTCCTTACAACTTACAATTTGATAGAGACCATCTCAAAGATTATATAAGTGGTGTTTTGGGAAAATTGAAATGCTGAGGCCTTCCTTAAGATCTCGGACCACCAAAACGAGACTACGGTGAAAACGATCATACAGTAAATCTAGGCATTTCAGACATTGTGGCCTCTGATTGGTTTATATTAGTAAATGGGAATTAGGGCAAGCTTTGATATTATGCATTTATAAAATCTGTGATTTGTTCTGATATGGGAAATAGAAATTAGCAAGCACTACCCAATGTCAGAGTAGGCTAAAAAAAATTGTGGAAAAAAGGTGGAAATTGTGAGTTCTGCAGCAAAAACCAAGATGGATTCTGAGGTGAGTGCCTTCACAGGTCAATAAAAAAAGACTGGATTGGTAAAAGTGGGCATTTTCTGGCCTCATAATGAATAACTAACATGGCTCTAAAGTATAAGGATAATTTTGATGAGATTGAATAACCTTTGACCACTTTTAGGGCATGTTATTGTACATTAAATTATAGTGAAAAATGTTTTGGTGGTCCGAGACCTTAAATCAGGGCATGTCAATTTATCAAAAAGTCTTGAAAATGGACCAGAGGCCATTTTTGAGCTTAGAGTTGCTTAGTTTTGATAAATTAATACCAAATCAGGCAAAAGAAATTTCACAAAAATGTGTAAAACAGGGGAAATAAGGGTTATAGGCCTATCAGAATTATTGCAGAATTAATTGATTTTCACATATAGGCCATTATAGGCCTATTTTTGCTCTAGTAGGTGGGCAGGGATAAGTAAAATCTAGGACTTATGTCCAGAACACGTAAACCAATCCATATCTAGGCTGTTTACTACCTACTTGCATGTATATGTGGCCAAGGGAGGTGTTAGATGTAGGTTCGGTGCTTATTTGCGAGAATCGGTAGGCAGCCCGATTCTTAAATATCGGGCCATTGATATGGCCGCAAGACACTTGGAAATGAGTATTTTTCTACAATATTTGACAGAGGTAGTCCTTGGATAGGTAGAAACTAGGGAATGACTAGAAAATACACTTGCATAACAAATAAATCCCCCGAAAATGGTGATAAAATCAAAATAATTCAGTTTTTATTGCAATTTTTATTATTTTTTCATATTATTTCAGTATCTGTTGCAAAATCTCGGAGGAAATCCACACAGATAACTGTTGTTTCATGTAAGGGCCTACCTAGACAAAATCTATGCTGAATGTGATGAATCTCACCTGCCTATTTCCTGAGAAAATTGCCTGAACATGCATAGGAGTGTCGGTTGGTGAAAATAGGCTAAAAATAGGCCTATTTTAAGGTTCACCGGGGTATCAAATACCCTCTGTAGCTTGTGATTAGGTGACCCTAGGGCTCCTTACAACTTACAATTTGATAGAGACCATCTCAAAGATTATATAAGTGGTGTTTTGGGAAAATTGAAATGCTGAGGCCTTCCTTAAGATCTCGGACCACCAAAACGAGACTACGGTGAAAACGATCATACAGTAAATCTAGGCATTTCAGACATTGTGGCCTCTGATTGGTTTATATTAGTAAATGGGAATTAGGGCAAGCTTTGATATTATGCATTTATAAAATCTGTGATTTGTTCTGATATGGGAAATAGAAATTAGCAAGCACTACCCAATGTCAGAGTAGGCTAAAAAAAATTGTGGAAAAAAGGTGGAAATTGTGAGTTCTGCAGCAAAAACCAAGATGGATTCTGAGGTGAGTGCCTTCACAGGTCAATAAAAAAAGACTGGATTGGTAAAAGTGGGCATTTTCTGGCCTCATAATGAATAACTAACATGGCTCTAAAGTATAAGGATAATTTTGATGAGATTGAATAACCTTTGACCACTTTTAGGGCATGTTATTGTACATTAAATTATAGTGAAAAATGTTTTGGTGGTCCGAGACCTTAAATCAGGGCATGTCAATTTATCAAAAAGTCTTGAAAATGGACCAGAGGCCATTTTTGAGCTTAGAGTTGCTTAGTTTTGATAAATTAATACCAAATCAGGCAAAAGAAATTTCACAAAAATGTGTAAAACAGGGGAAATAAGGGTTATAGGCCTATCAGAATTATTGCAGAATTAATTGATTTTCACATATAGGCCATTATAGGCCTATTTTTGCTCTAGTAGGTGGGCAGGGATAAGTAAAATCTAGGACTTATGTCCAGAACACGTAAACCAATCCATATCTAGGCTGTTTACTACCTACTTGCATGTATATGTGGCCAAGGGAGGTGTTAGATGTAGGTTCGGTGCTTATTTGCGAGAATCGGTAGGCAGCCCGATTCTTAAATATCGGGCCATTGATATGGCCGCAAGACACTTGGAAATGAGTATTTTTCTACAATATTTGACAGAGGTAGTCCTTGGATAGGTAGAAACTAGGGAATGACTAGAAAATACACTTGCATAACAAATAAATCCCCCGAAAATGGTGATAAAATCAAAATAATTCAGTTTTTATTGCAATTTTTATTATTTTTTCATATTATTTCAGTATCTGTTGCAAAATCTCGGAGGAAATCCACACAGATAACTGTTGTTTCATGTAAGGGCCTACCTAGACAAAATCTATGCTGAATGTGATGAATCTCACCTGCCTATTTCCTGAGAAAATTGCCTGAACATGCATAGGAGTGTCGGTTGGTGAAAATAGGCTAAAAATAGGCCTATTTTAAGGTTCACCGGGGTATCAAATACCCTCTGTAGCTTGTGATTAGGTGACCCTAGGGCTCCTTACAACTTACAATTTGATAGAGACCATCTCAAAGATTATATAAGTGGTGTTTTGGGAAAATTGAAATGCTGAGGCCTTCCTTAAGATCTCGGACCACCAAAACGAGACTACGGTGAAAACGATCATACAGTAAATCTAGGCATTTCAGACATTGTGGCCTCTGATTGGTTTATATTAGTAAATGGGAATTAGGGCAAGCTTTGATATTATGCATTTATAAAATCTGTGATTTGTTCTGATATGGGAAATAGAAATTAGCAAGCACTACCCAATGTCAGAGTAGGCTAAAAAAAATTGTGGAAAAAAGGTGGAAATTGTGAGTTCTGCAGCAAAAACCAAGATGGATTCTGAGGTGAGTGCCTTCACAGGTCAATAAAAAAAGACTGGATTGGTAAAAGTGGGCATTTTCTGGCCTCATAATGAATAACTAACATGGCTCTAAAGTATAAGGATAATTTTGATGAGATTGAATAACCTTTGACCACTTTTAGGGCATGTTATTGTACATTAAATTATAGTGAAAAATGTTTTGGTGGTCCGAGACCTTAAATCAGGGCATGTCAATTTATCAAAAAGTCTTGAAAATGGACCAGAGGCCATTTTTGAGCTTAGAGTTGCTTAGTTTTGATAAATTAATACCAAATCAGGCAAAAGAAATTTCACAAAAATGTGTAAAACAGGGGAAATAAGGGTTATAGGCCTATCAGAATTATTGCAGAATTAATTGATTTTCACATATAGGCCATTATAGGCCTATTTTTGCTCTAGTAGGTGGGCAGGGATAAGTAAAATCTAGGACTTATGTCCAGAACACGTAAACCAATCCATATCTAGGCTGTTTACTACCTACTTGCATGTATATGTGGCCAAGGGAGGTGTTAGATGTAGGTTCGGTGCTTATTTGCGAGAATCGGTAGGCAGCCCGATTCTTAAATATCGGGCCATTGATATGGCCGCAAGACACTTGGAAATGAGTATTTTTCTACAATATTTGACAGAGGTAGTCCTTGGATAGGTAGAAACTAGGGAATGACTAGAAAATACACTTGCATAACAAATAAATCCCCCGAAAATGGTGATAAAATCAAAATAATTCAGTTTTTATTGCAATTTTTATTATTTTTTCATATTATTTCAGTATCTGTTGCAAAATCTCGGAGGAAATCCACACAGATAACTGTTGTTTCATGTAAGGGCCTACCTAGACAAAATCTATGCTGAATGTGATGAATCTCACCTGCCTATTTCCTGAGAAAATTGCCTGAACATGCATAGGAGTGTCGGTTGGTGAAAATAGGCTAAAAATAGGCCTATTTTAAGGTTCACCGGGGTATCAAATACCCTCTGTAGCTTGTGATTAGGTGACCCTAGGGCTCCTTACAACTTACAATTTGATAGAGACCATCTCAAAGATTATATAAGTGGTGTTTTGGGAAAATTGAAATGCTGAGGCCTTCCTTAAGATCTCGGACCACCAAAACGAGACTACGGTGAAAACGATCATACAGTAAATCTAGGCATTTCAGACATTGTGGCCTCTGATTGGTTTATATTAGTAAATGGGAATTAGGGCAAGCTTTGATATTATGCATTTATAAAATCTGTGATTTGTTCTGATATGGGAAATAGAAATTAGCAAGCACTACCCAATGTCAGAGTAGGCTAAAAAAAATTGTGGAAAAAAGGTGGAAATTGTGAGTTCTGCAGCAAAAACCAAGATGGATTCTGAGGTGAGTGCCTTCACAGGTCAATAAAAAAAGACTGGATTGGTAAAAGTGGGCATTTTCTGGCCTCATAATGAATAACTAACATGGCTCTAAAGTATAAGGATAATTTTGATGAGATTGAATAACCTTTGACCACTTTTAGGGCATGTTATTGTACATTAAATTATAGTGAAAAATGTTTTGGTGGTCCGAGACCTTAAATCAGGGCATGTCAATTTATCAAAAAGTCTTGAAAATGGACCAGAGGCCATTTTTGAGCTTAGAGTTGCTTAGTTTTGATAAATTAATACCAAATCAGGCAAAAGAAATTTCACAAAAATGTGTAAAACAGGGGAAATAAGGGTTATAGGCCTATCAGAATTATTGCAGAATTAATTGATTTTCACATATAGGCCATTATAGGCCTATTTTTGCTCTAGTAGGTGGGCAGGGATAAGTAAAATCTAGGACTTATGTCCAGAACACGTAAACCAATCCATATCTAGGCTGTTTACTACCTACTTGCATGTATATGTGGCCAAGGGAGGTGTTAGATGTAGGTTCGGTGCTTATTTGCGAGAATCGGTAGGCAGCCCGATTCTTAAATATCGGGCCATTGATATGGCCGCAAGACACTTGGAAATGAGTATTTTTCTACAATATTTGACAGAGGTAGTCCTTGGATAGGTAGAAACTAGGGAATGACTAGAAAATACACTTGCATAACAAATAAATCCCCCGAAAATGGTGATAAAATCAAAATAATTCAGTTTTTATTGCAATTTTTATTATTTTTTCATATTATTTCAGTATCTGTTGCAAAATCTCGGAGGAAATCCACACAGATAACTGTTGTTTCATGTAAGGGCCTACCTAGACAAAATCTATGCTGAATGTGATGAATCTCACCTGCCTATTTCCTGAGAAAATTGCCTGAACATGCATAGGAGTGTCGGTTGGTGAAAATAGGCTAAAAATAGGCCTATTTTAAGGTTCACCGGGGTATCAAATACCCTCTGTAGCTTGTGATTAGGTGACCCTAGGGCTCCTTACAACTTACAATTTGATAGAGACCATCTCAAAGATTATATAAGTGGTGTTTTGGGAAAATTGAAATGCTGAGGCCTTCCTTAAGATCTCGGACCACCAAAACGAGACTACGGTGAAAACGATCATACAGTAAATCTAGGCATTTCAGACATTGTGGCCTCTGATTGGTTTATATTAGTAAATGGGAATTAGGGCAAGCTTTGATATTATGCATTTATAAAATCTGTGATTTGTTCTGATATGGGAAATAGAAATTAGCAAGCACTACCCAATGTCAGAGTAGGCTAAAAAAAATTGTGGAAAAAAGGTGGAAATTGTGAGTTCTGCAGCAAAAACCAAGATGGATTCTGAGGTGAGTGCCTTCACAGGTCAATAAAAAAAGACTGGATTGGTAAAAGTGGGCATTTTCTGGCCTCATAATGAATAACTAACATGGCTCTAAAGTATAAGGATAATTTTGATGAGATTGAATAACCTTTGACCACTTTTAGGGCATGTTATTGTACATTAAATTATAGTGAAAAATGTTTTGGTGGTCCGAGACCTTAAATCAGGGCATGTCAATTTATCAAAAAGTCTTGAAAATGGACCAGAGGCCATTTTTGAGCTTAGAGTTGCTTAGTTTTGATAAATTAATACCAAATCAGGCAAAAGAAATTTCACAAAAATGTGTAAAACAGGGGAAATAAGGGTTATAGGCCTATCAGAATTATTGCAGAATTAATTGATTTTCACATATAGGCCATTATAGGCCTATTTTTGCTCTAGTAGGTGGGCAGGGATAAGTAAAATCTAGGACTTATGTCCAGAACACGTAAACCAATCCATATCTAGGCTGTTTACTACCTACTTGCATGTATATGTGGCCAAGGGAGGTGTTAGATGTAGGTTCGGTGCTTATTTGCGAGAATCGGTAGGCAGCCCGATTCTTAAATATCGGGCCATTGATATGGCCGCAAGACACTTGGAAATGAGTATTTTTCTACAATATTTGACAGAGGTAGTCCTTGGATAGGTAGAAACTAGGGAATGACTAGAAAATACACTTGCATAACAAATAAATCCCCCGAAAATGGTGATAAAATCAAAATAATTCAGTTTTTATTGCAATTTTTATTATTTTTTCATATTATTTCAGTATCTGTTGCAAAATCTCGGAGGAAATCCACACAGATAACTGTTGTTTCATGTAAGGGCCTACCTAGACAAAATCTATGCTGAATGTGATGAATCTCACCTGCCTATTTCCTGAGAAAATTGCCTGAACATGCATAGGAGTGTCGGTTGGTGAAAATAGGCTAAAAATAGGCCTATTTTAAGGTTCACCGGGGTATCAAATACCCTCTGTAGCTTGTGATTAGGTGACCCTAGGGCTCCTTACAACTTACAATTTGATAGAGACCATCTCAAAGATTATATAAGTGGTGTTTTGGGAAAATTGAAATGCTGAGGCCTTCCTTAAGATCTCGGACCACCAAAACGAGACTACGGTGAAAACGATCATACAGTAAATCTAGGCATTTCAGACATTGTGGCCTCTGATTG
Organism: Harmothoe impar; assembly: GCA_947462335.1. Lineage (NCBI taxonomy): Eukaryota > Metazoa > Annelida > Polychaeta > Phyllodocida > Polynoidae > Harmothoe > Harmothoe impar. The sequence continues at coordinate 20,904 of CANHQG010000445.1, forward strand.
GTTTATATTAGTAAATGGGAATTAGGGCAAGCTTTGATATTATGCATTTATAAAATCTGTGATTTGTTCTGATATGGGAAATAGAAATTAGCAAGCACTACCCAATGTCAGAGTAGGCTAAAAAAAATTGTGGAAAAAAGGTGGAAATTGTGAGTTCTGCAGCAAAAACCAAGATGGATTCTGAGGTGAGTGCCTTCACAGGTCAATAAAAAAAGACTGGATTGGTAAAAGTGGGCATTTTCTGGCCTCATAATGAATAACTAACATGGCTCTAAAGTATAAGGATAATTTTGATGAGATTGAATAACCTTTGACCACTTTTAGGGCATGTTATTGTACATTAAATTATAGTGAAAAATGTTTTGGTGGTCCGAGACCTTAAATCAGGGCATGTCAATTTATCAAAAAGTCTTGAAAATGGACCAGAGGCCATTTTTGAGCTTAGAGTTGCTTAGTTTTGATAAATTAATACCAAATCAGGCAAAAGAAATTTCACAAAAATGTGTAAAACAGGGGAAATAAGGGTTATAGGCCTATCAGAATTATTGCAGAATTAATTGATTTTCACATATAGGCCATTATAGGCCTATTTTTGCTCTAGTAGGTGGGCAGGGATAAGTAAAATCTAGGACTTATGTCCAGAACACGTAAACCAATCCATATCTAGGCTGTTTACTACCTACTTGCATGTATATGTGGCCAAGGGAGGTGTTAGATGTAGGTTCGGTGCTTATTTGCGAGAATCGGTAGGCAGCCCGATTCTTAAATATCGGGCCATTGATATGGCCGCAAGACACTTGGAAATGAGTATTTTTCTACAATATTTGACAGAGGTAGTCCTTGGATAGGTAGAAACTAGGGAATGACTAGAAAATACACTTGCATAACAAATAAATCCCCCGAAAATGGTGATAAAATCAAAATAATTCAGTTTTTATTGCAATTTTTATTATTTTTTCATATTATTTCAGTATCTGTTGCAAAATCTCGGAGGAAATCCACACAGATAACTGTTGTTTCATGTAAGGGCCTACCTAGACAAAATCTATGCTGAATGTGATGAATCTCACCTGCCTATTTCCTGAGAAAATTGCCTGAACATGCATAGGAGTGTCGGTTGGTGAAAATAGGCTAAAAATAGGCCTATTTTAAGGTTCACCGGGGTATCAAATACCCTCTGTAGCTTGTGATTAGGTGACCCTAGGGCTCCTTACAACTTACAATTTGATAGAGACCATCTCAAAGATTATATAAGTGGTGTTTTGGGAAAATTGAAATGCTGA